>CASHTH010001433.1:0-119963 GCA_030341885.1 Geodia barretti | reverse complement strand
CGATTCTCTGTTCCTCTCTACTCTCACACGCTTCTACTGCTTCCTTTTCTACTTCTACCATTCTCTACATTCTAGTCTCTTCCTACATCTCTCTCTTACTGCTTATACGCTCCCCCGCTTCTCTACCCTGACATCTCTCTTCCTCATTCTCGGTCTCACGATGCACTATTAATTTCACGTATGCTTTGCCACTCTCAAACTCGTTCACCTCTCCTGCTGTCCTTCCGCTGCTACACACTGTCTCCCTGTCTCTCTCGAGGATTCTCTCCCTCTCTCTCCCTATCTCTCTCTCTTTTCTCTCCCTCTCTCTTCTCTCGCAGCCACACTATGGCTCTGGAGCGCTGAAACGAAAGCCCGGTAAAGATGGCGAATACGAGTCGCAAAGTACGGTACAGAAATTTTTTCCACAGGGGACCACTGCTCAAGGACACACTCCTCTGTATCCATAATATATATACCCACTCACATGCGTTTCCAATCATGCAGTTTTGAAACACAAGAAAATTCCTTAGCTAACGGGGCCAGCTGTGGTAATTAGCTGTCCCGATCATCCCGAAGCCACGCAGCTGTCGAAGCGGCTCCCGGGCTCCATGACGGTGCAGAAACTAAAAGGTCTTCTACGGAGGGTCCATAAGGTCGACTCCTCTCGTCAGAGGCTCTCCTACCTCGACAGCTCGGTACGTAGAGAGAGGGAGAGAGAGAAAGAGAGGGACGTGGGAGATATTGTTGTGTTATTGGTTACTTCTTCACTAATCTTTGCTAACTGGGAGTAATTCGGTAATAGTGCAGTACAGCTGTATAATGGACACTGCCTTAACTTCTCATCATACTCAGCAATCCTGGGCCATTTGTGCACAGTTGAACATGGAAGCAATTATTGTAGTCTCGTTTCCTACAGATGATGTATACATACATAAATGTTGGCCCTCTTAAAGATAGCCGCTGTTTTATTTCTCGCAGAGAAACATAGAGATAAAGATGGACGACGATCTGAAGCAACTGTTGTTCTTTGCCATCCAGTCAGGAGACACTATTCTGTTGCGCTGGTAGCCACTTGTATGTATAGCACCACACCAGTATATAACACACAACAGAGCAATGAAGCTTCATTTCCAGTGTTCCATAAGTGTATTTGCGATTTTGAAGAACATCGCATTTTTCTAAGAACTAGAGGATCACGACAGCTCCCATTGGGTGCACAAGAATAGCGTGCTCAAATTTTGAAAAAAACTCATAAAATTGACCTATTATGGTGGCCTAGATAAAACGAGAAAGCAAATATTGTCATAATTCTCCTGCTATCTCTGTGGTGGTGTGGTGAGAGTCAGAACAGCTGCATGCGGAGCCTCGTAAGAGCCCAGCAACAGGCGGTCTCCGAGGTCCATCACGTGACTGATGCTCCCCAGGACCAGTCCTCCCTGGTCGTGGAGACTCCGCACGATTCGACCTCCGGCGTCCAGCTCCAGCACCAGGGCATGTTTAGGAAGATAGTGAGCTATGACCCTCGCCAGCCCCAGCTACAGGGATCAGCGAGGAGAAGAAAGCACGTGTGTATATAAGAGCAGAAGAAAGTTGAGCTTAACAGATGCTAAAAGCTGCAGGTGTTCTAAAAGTGTGTGTTGGAGTAGTGAAAGTGTCATCTCTAGAAATGCTGTGTTAAAGTGTGCCATGTCAGAGACTAGTGTAGGAAGAGAGGGGAAACAGGCATAGTGGCGGAGGTCTTACCCTGACTACCAGGGACCTGAGTGCTGGTAGTTCGACCATGTACTCTGTAATCCACATCCTGGTCACCGCAAATGGGACCCAGTAACCGTTTCCCCTGGCGTTAGGGGAGATATTGTCCGGCAGGCCTGGGAGATTGTCCACAAACACATCAGTCTGTCCTGCCTTGGGGCCTCTCAGATAATACCTGCACACATTGATTAACACTAAACATTGATTCTTTATATAGGAGATCCAAGTGTCCTTTAGTCAGAGACGTCCCTTGGTAAGATATGTAGTGGTAGATGAGTTGTTGAGCCTTATATTGTTGAATTGCAGCACAGTACAGAACTTATTGTTAGTTTGTCACCTCATGATTCTGGCCCTGGAGGTCTCGGCAAAGAGAACTGCAGAGCCGTCGTGACTAAGGCAGAGACCATTGGGGAAGAACACTCCGTCCACTGCCACACTAGTTCTGTTCAAGACAGGGTCATAGTGCAGCAGTTGACCGTTCCCTCTCCCCTCAAACGCCTCCAGAACAACGTCTCGACGTGGAAACTTCTTACTCGAGTCCGTGAAGAACACGCTCCTGTTGTCGAGGACAACCAGATCATTTGCAAAGTTGACAAACGGGACTTCCCCGTCGTCAACTAGTCCCCGGGGAACCAGTACGTCGACCTGTTTTGAGAGAGTGTTGATTCTTATGAGTCCGAAGCTGCTGTCAGCGGCATAGAGGAGGTGGGGGGAGGAGGGGTGGAGGTGGAGGCCCAGGATCCTTCCACAGTGGTCCTCTGCATCTGGAGTCCCTGGTGGTGGGAATATATCCCATACATTATGCCTGGTACACCATGACGCCTGGCTCTGGCCTCATACATATTATGCTAGAGTCTGTGACTTCATACTCAGACCCTACTTTGTAAAGAGGGAAAGGGTTTTGCTGAACGTCACGAAAGCTCTGTTTGCACTGAACAAAACTGAGCCACCTTCCACACCTTAAAACTGAGAGTTGATGTCTAGACATTACATACCACAGTTGTCGTGAGGAGGAGAGCCCACTCTGAGGACAGTAGAGTAGCTGGAGAGATCAGGACTCAGTTTCGCCAACCTACCATCCCCCAGTCCGGTGTAGATGTAGCCTGAAACACAACAACACAGTCACTCCCTCCCTCCCTCTCCCCCCCTCGACCTCCTCTCCACTTGCCTTCCTCATCAACCACAAAGGCCTCGGGCTGAACCAGCTCTCCTGGGAACAGCAGCTGTGCTCGCTGCAGCTCAGAGTTGACCTCCAGAGCTCCTTCAAACTGTCTGGGTCCATCCTCACAGTACCTTGTGGTGGTAGCTAATAGTCAATTATGAAGGATGTATATACGAGCTACCAACCTGAAAGCAACAGGATCGATGGGGCAAGGTCCCTGTAGTAACCATGCTATGATTGCAGCTAGAATGCCGACTGGTAGTGCTCTCCTCACGACCCAAGAATAACACATTCTCTTAGCTAAAGTATATACCTGCAGACGCAGAGTCCACAGACAGTAGCTAGCAGCATGCAATCATCCATGGTATGTGAGTTAGCTAGCAGCATGCAATCATCCATGGTATGTGAGTTGGCTAGCACAAATAGTACCATACAAAGTCAGATTTGGAAACTCGATCGGCATCTATATGAAGGTCTTATTCCCGGTAAGTTACTTACTACTATGGATACAGAATATGATTCCCTGCCCTTTGCAAGTTCACGCGCCTGCCCCGCCCCCCCCCCCGCCTCGAACACATTGCGCATGCGTAGTATGCACGCAAAATAGTAAGAATAAAATGATGACAACAGTGAATCAGAAATGGCAGCCAATTCACCAGCCTGGAGCTGCCTGAGCCAATCTTCTCATCCGCCTGTGTGTGAGATAGACATTCAGCCTCAATACCATACAAGACTATATACTACTACTGCACCGAGTGTTTCTGTCCTGATCTCTCATCTTCTTCTCCATCTCGGAGTCTGTGAGGACCTGGATGCTGGGACCCCAGGCCTCTGCGTCTGCCAGCTGCCTCACTGGGAACTTCACAGCAGGCAGGGGGGCCTCACTGAGAAGGAAACGGACATACACAGTCATTCGGGGTTTGAACTTTCCGTTCCACACGATATCAGACTCTAATTGCACACCTGAAGGCGTAGGTCTTGGCGTGCCAGGAGAGCTGTCCACGGATGGAGTAGGCAATGGCGGTGACGAACTCTCCACCAAGACCGAGATCTGCACACAGGAGTCGAGCAAACTCCTCGGGGCTGTTTCGAGGATTGGAGATGTCCCATTCAAACTGGTCCACCAGAGAAATGTTCCCCACGTGTATGTTGAGCTGGTGAGAGACAATTATTTGACACACTTGTTAAAGGTTTCCGTGGGTAAGTGAAAACAGCATCAGTAGAAACCGAATCACGTTATGTGTGAAAGTTGTTCCCCCAATCTGTAACTCTGTGTACATTTTTGTGCCTCGAAATGTATATTATATATACCTTTCCAAGGAAAAAAATCACCACTTTCTCACATTCATTGTGGTCAGAAGATAAATTGTACTAACACCACACTTTACCTTCACAACCACTCTCCTGTCCTCCTCGTCCTCGGGGATCATGTCAGTTGAAAACTGCTCGCACTGCTGTCTGATTGACTGGGCGATGGGCCCCGCAAACGATCCCGGGGGCAGCTCGAGATCGTCGCACAGAACCTCGGCAAACTGCTCTGGAGTCAGCATCATTTCTGGAACACAAACGCTACCTTTATTTCTAGAGTCTCCTTTGTACTATATAGTTCATCCACTCACCGTTTTTGTTCCACGTAAAAGTCTCTCGTAGTTTCTGGCCGTCAATGTCGATGTCCAGTCGAACTGGCACCAGAACTTCAGGTTGTGTTGCAGTCTGATAGAGTAATGCAGGGAACTTGTCGTTATAGCTGCAACAGAGGGAATCTGTTAGTTGGACTTTCAAATCAGTGTTGAGAGTGTTCTGCTCACCACGTGGGGTAGCTCTTTACTTTCTTCCCCGCGATCTTGACTCGGCCCACGGGCGAGGCGCAGGGGACGGCATCCAGGTGGAAGGAGCTGCTTGGGATCTGCGACATCCACGAGCCTTTCTTCCCACGCGTGTTGGCCCCGCTGGTGGAGGCAGCTGCGGCGCTGGTCGCCTGGAAAGACGTCTGGTTGCGCTCGGAGCTGCTGTGCCCCCCGCCGACCGAGTCGAAACTGAGCGAGGAGCGGAACTTGTCATCGTTTCCGTTGAGAACCTCCTCCACCTCCGTGGCCCGGACTATCTGGACGTTAGAGGAGATGTTGCTGTGTCCGTAGCCGATCTGCTCACTGGCGACCCGCCGCTCGTCGGCGCTCATCTTCCTCTTCCAGAGCCCCGGGTACTTCTTGTAGAGGTCCCCGCGGAACATGCGGAGGTAGTTACCGACCTCCGAGCCCAGGTAGTACTCCTCGCCATCCTCGCTCAGTCGAAAGGTCTTGGGCTTCGGGCCGTACGTTTTGAGCGTCGTGCAGTAGCCCCTTGAGGCCATTTGCGAGCTTGAAAAGGAGAGAGAGAGAGCCCGCGCAGATAATTCTAAATAACGCCCACCTGAACTTCGATCGCGTTCCAAATAATGCTCACCTAGCTGCCCGCGCGGGTTTGAAACTGCGCAAGACACAAAGAAGGCTTGATTACAGAGTAAGACTTTCTATCTTGCGCTTCAGGTACCAGTATTCTAGTTTGCACGCTCCATCTGCAAGGATGGCGGCCCTATACACGCGGGGTCGAGCAATGGAGGTGGAGAACAGGATCGCGAGGAGACGCAACCAGGAGGAAGCCATGCGGCGGCGCTGGGAGAACCACTGGAACTACCTCCAGAGACTGGACGTCCAATCTACGAAACGGGCGGCCTGGTTCGCTGGGTCGTCGTCGAGACCCGGCAGTGCCCGCGGCTCCGAGAGCCGTCGTGTGGAAGAGGAGCGGGAGGAGAAGAGAAAGAGATTGGAGGAGAGGAGGGGGAGGTTG
This sequence comes from Geodia barretti, assembly GCA_030341885.1. Lineage (NCBI taxonomy): Eukaryota > Metazoa > Porifera > Demospongiae > Tetractinellida > Geodiidae > Geodia > Geodia barretti. Next base: position 114,241 of record CASHTH010001433.1, on the reverse strand, counting down.
AGACGGCTCCTGGACGAGGAACGGGAGGGCTACGAGGTGTGTAAGTCTGCACAGTGCAGACCTCAGTTGAGCCTCTCTCCCACCATAACTACAGGTAGAACTGAGGGAGCTTACTCCAGACAAGGTGAAGACCATGAAGACGAGGTATGCAGAGCTGATACCTGAACATATTACTGATTTTGTGAGTTGATGTCCTCTGCCATAGAGTGGACCATTTGAAGAGCCAAAGAATGGAAAGACAGAAAGCAGTAAGTTTTCACAACCAACTTTAGAGGGACTTTTGCTAATTTCGAAGTTTGTGGCTGGGATCTTGAAAAAAGAATACTTTCTCTGCAAAATTCAAATCACCAACGTTTTCGAAGTTTGTGGCTGGGATCTTGAAAAAAGAATACTTTCTCTGCAAAATTCAAATCACCAACGTTTTCTTCATAGCCAAAAAATCAGAGTTAAGTCTTGTCCTTCCTGGCAGCTGGCAGAGGAGAAACATGAAGAGATATGGAGAGCGAACTGCCCGAAACTGAGACAGGCCGAGGTCAGACAGAGAGAGAAGGCCATGCCGTCGATGTGGCAGGAACAGGTGTCTGCCAAGACACAGGTGAGCCTTGTACTATCACTAGCAGTGGACTCAGTTGTACCTTTATCTCACAGAAAGAGGAGTCGTCCAAAAAGGAGAAGGAGAGGTAAGTGTGGATTCTTCAATTGGTGTGCGTGAGTGTGTGTGTTGTGTAGGTATCAGCAGGAGGTTGAGAAGGAGAGGGAGAGGGCTCTGAGGAAAGAAGAGGAACAGAAGAAAAAGATGAAGAGGTATATGGTGTTTGGACTCATCTCTTTAACGTTGTGCCAAACTCTCTCTCTCTCTCTCAACTAAGTGAGGGAAGGGATCATGCCACGGCACTACAGAGGCAGATGATGGAGGTGAAGGCCAGAGAAGAAGAGGTGAGCTGCACTGCGCAATCCATGGATCGTCCATCCCGCATTGTGTGTGTGCTGAACGGTGCAGGCAGCCCAGCTGGAGGTGGAGCAGGCCCAGATTGAGAAGGAGCAGCTGGAGCTAGCGATGGCAGTAAGTCAGCCATATCTCTCACTCACCTCCACTGAGGCAACTGTATATATACAGGAGGAGAGGAGAGAGCGACTGGAGGAGACTGCTAGAAAGGCTGAGTTGGGGTGAGCACTTTCTTGCATCAAGTATTGTGAGGAAGCTACCAATTTTAAACATTTAAAGACTTTGTTGACTTTGACTGTTATCCATCTTACGCTGGGACAAGCTACGGAGCTTTTAGTCCACGAAAGTTTTCTTATGCGAAATATCTGTATCTAGGAGGGTGCTTAGTAAGCAGGCCACGGCTCAGTTACGGAGAAAGTCTCAGAGGATCCAGGAGGCTCTGGTGAGGTCACATGACTATCACGTGACTCCCACATGACTGGTTCTGTTGCCATAGGAACTGGACTTGAGGATCCTGGAGGACATAGCAGAGAGGGTGGGCGGGGCTGCGTCGGAGGAGGGAATAATGAATGTTGTCTTGTTCCACAGGAGAGAGTTGAGAGAGGACTGGCGACTGAGCGAAGGGAGAGAGCCAGAGCTGATGCTCAGTGGATGAGGCAGGTTAGCAGCATGTTTTTTCACTGTGTGTGTTCAGGTAAATACACACTAGAGTAACAATATTATTAGGCTGCGAAACCTACAGAAATTTAATGTAGTATGCGTACTAGTATACCGGCTATCATGTGTTAGGTGGTTGCTGAGCAGCTGGAGCTGGAGAAGAAGAGAGAAGCAGAGTTGGATCTCCTGCACAGGTGAGTGGTGAGCCCCTCTAATTAGAGCCCACTGGATAGGTGTGTCTGCTGACGCAGGGAGGAGGCCGCCAGGATGTGGGCGAGGCGGGAGAGGGAGTGGGGGAGAGAGAAGGAAGCCAGGGAGAGACTCATGAGCGAGGTGAGAACAACAACAACAAACAACAACAGCAATGATGATAAAAGGTTTCCTGTCCAGGTGTTGGCGGAGAGAGCAGAAGCAGCTCTGTGATAAGATGGAGTCACTAAAACTGCAGCAGGTTGTTTGTTCACAATGATCCCACAGTAGTTTTAATTTCCACTTTTATGTTCTCGTTTTTTGTTATGGTACTAGATACTTACTCTGTATAAAAGTGCCAAACTAAGGTTCTCTATGTGAACCTAAATAGGATTCCAAACTTGTGGTTTATTTCATTCATTCACACGTGTCTGCCACCGTGTGCAGGCAGAGTCAATAGATCAGCGAGAGGTTCTCCTGAGAGAGATGGAGAAGGCAACTGCGAGGACGGCCAGAGAGACAGTCGCCAGGAGAGATGAGAAGACCTCTCGTGCAGAGGAGCTGCAGATTCAGGTGGGCAACGCCTGTATTATACCCACTCTGAGGTTTATTACTGGAGTGATGAGGGGAGGCCTTTCACTGGATAAAAACTTAGAAAGGTGTGAATTTCAGGTTTTTGCTGTAAAATGTAATGTAGGTAGAGGAGAGGAGACGAAGGGCTGAGAGGATGAGAGAGGAGTACCAGAGGGAGCTTGCCGAGCAAGGTGAGCTGGTCACAGCAGAATTTACAATCCTAACCCCCCTCTCACTCCCTTTCTCCAGACGGGCAGAGGAGGAGTACGAAGCTCTGGTGAGACGAGAGGAAGAAAGGTTGCTGTCTGGAGGACCTCGGCCAAAGGTCAGCACAGTTCACCTCCTTTCCATAACACTGAACTTGTCTCTTTCCACAGCATCATGGTCGAAGGAAACATGCTTGGTGCTGACATCACTGGCTATTATGTAGTGTGCCCAAATTATTGTTCGTCCTTTTCCGGAAACAAATTTTCAGTCAATTGCAATTCCCTGCACCCACACGTTAGAGCTAGCCAGCAGCGATTGCTCAGTAGTTATGCGCATGCGCACACGGGGTGTAAAGCATGAGCGGTCATCAGGGAAGTGAGGAGACGGAGGTGGGTAACACGGAGGAGATATCGCTGCAGCTGAGCGTGCCCGGCGTCTCTCGCCTGGAGGACGTCGCCTACAGCAAGAGCGTCAAATTCAAAGGCCACCAATGGTGAGAGCGGTATACGGAGCTCCGCACACTCTCAGTATACTTACCTAGGAGGATAATGGTGGTGCACCGGGAGGTAAACTCTAAGGACGTGATGGGAGCATACGTTCAGAGGGTGGGGAGCAAATCACCTCCGAACCAGGCCAAGTGAGTAGTTAGCTAGCTTCACTTCACAAAAACTCCACACAGCAAGTAGAGGACACCTCATTTGTAGCTGACTCTACTGGTTGCACCTTCAATACTGTCTTTCTCGGCAGCTGGAGCGTCGTGCTCAATGCCTCAATATCTCTGGTGAACCAGCTGGACTCTGAGAAGAGCTACACCAAAGGTACCTACGCTCTTGCCACCATCCATCCAGCAAACACTTGTAAAACATGATTGTGGTATTTCTCCCAGACTTTCGGCACCACTACACCCGTAACTCCACTGACTGGGGATACAGCGGGTTCCTTCGCTGGAGAGTACGTCAGTCTGTTTAGTATTTGCTCAGAATTTCGCAGTGCCTCCAACCAACTAACCTTCCAGCTTTCATTCCACAATTTTTTTTCCCGTAACTTTATGGGTATTGCACATAATCTCTCTCGTCTTCTGCAGGAGGTGCTGAACCCTCTCCGAGGTTTCGTGAAAGACGACACGATTCTGGTCCGTGCTCGTCTGGTGTACCCCGGTCCAGACGCCCACCCAGACCCCGCCCCCTCCCTCTCGCAGTCACACAGCACCCAGGCACCGTCCTCACAACTTCACACTCCACAGAGCCACGCCTCTTCGTCTCTCTGTCGCACCAGCAGCTCCCTGTCGTCATGTGCTGGCAGCTCACGGGTCACCCAAATCCCCACGTCACTATTCCCCCCTCTCTCCCAGCTGTCGTCCCAAGACTCCATGACGGAGACCAGCTCTCAACTGACGCCTTCCTCGACCTCCATTCTTCCTCCAGAGATGGCCTCGTTCCTCTCCTGCCCCCACTGTAACGAGCAATATGAGGCCGAGGGGCAGCGGAGTCCAAACACCCTCCTCTGTGGACACTCCTTCTGTTTGGGTACGTTACTTTATGAAGGTCGTGTGTGTCATGGATTTGCATGAAAGTTAAGTAGTTAAACTTCTTTTCACGTTGGTTTACCTTTCAACGTGGCCTAAAGTAATTTTGAGAGGATTCTTATTAACTTTTAGTCTCGATTTTTCGTTTCGCAGGTTGTCTGGAGAGGCTACTGCTGAAAGGGGAGGGAGGGAGGCACAAACTGACCTGCCCGACATGTACCCAGGAGCACTCTGTGGATGCAACAGGCTCGTCTAGACCATGGTTTCCCAACCTCTCCGTCGCCCAGCTGGTCACAAGTGTACTCTCCAAGGCCAAACACTTCTGCCCCATTCATCAACACGATCGGAACTACTACTGTTTCCGTGACAAGACTTTGGTGTGTATATACTGTGCCTACCACGGAGAGCATGCGGGTCACCACTGCCAGCTGGTGAACGAGGCAAAACAGACAGTTAGAGACGAGCTGCGTCCGTTGAGGATGAGAGCGCAGGGACGGGTTGCGGAGGCAGAGAGAAGGCTACAGTTGATGAGTGACGAGGGAGAAGCTGTGAGGACACAGGGTCTCACCTCTGCCAAGATGGTGGAGGAATACTTTGCCGGTCTTGAGGCGGCGCTGCGGAAACAGAGAGACCTACTGTTGAAGGATATCCACACACATACCGGCAGTTTACACAGCTCCATTGAGACCCAGATGAAGTAAGTGTTTTTTAGAGTTTCCAAGGGAGAAAACTCGTACAACTCAATTCTCAACTTTTAGGTGTCTTGGTAGCCAAATTTTCGACCTCTATTTAAGTGTTTTATCCTTCGAGAATTTCCCACTAAAACTGTGATTCTGTCTATATAATCTACTCCTGTGCTATTCTGTGTTCTAGAGAGTTGGAGAGGCATCACAGCAAGGCAAGACAGTCTCTGGAGGACTATGAGAAGTGGAAGGCAATGTCAGCCCGCGAGGCTCTGTCCACCGTCTCCAAACTCACCCAAACCCTCCAGACTACAGGCTCGACCTCTCTCCCCTTGCCTGCCACCCAGCAAGGAACTGGCTCTGGACTGAGACTCCATATTGAGCTGCCCTCCTCCAACCCACTCAGCTCTCTCGGTCCTCTAGGTCATGTGACTGTCACATGTTCTTCGTCTGCCTCGCCAAGAGTCGGACCTACTGTTGTTGATGGACCCACTGACCAGGAGGAGGTGGTGGAGCTAAGGAACCAAGGGCCGCTGGTAGAAGACAGAGAAGAAGATACACAAGAACCAGTCGATGAGTCTGTGATGGACATGCAAGAGGAGAGGGAGGGGGAGGTCCCTAGTAGAGGCGGCATCGTTAAACGAACACTTCCAGTGAAAGATGCTTCTCCAGATTTTGAACTTCGGAGCAAGAAGAGAAAAATTGAGCAAATTTTTATTTTGTAAAAAATCTTGTACAAAGTTGTTCAGCCAATGGAACAAGCAAAAAATGACCTGTGAGCAAACATGCGTGCCTATAATGACAAAGTATTAGGCCTAGTGGTAGTTAGGTAGATGGGTATATAGTGGCCTAGTGGCCATGGGTTGGGGCGATCTCCGTTGATATGACATCCCTGAGACCTTTGGCAGACTGGAGCAGCTTTCTCTCTGCTGCTATAACTGACTGAACTCCGACCTCCTGCCAGTAGCAGAGCCAGTGGAACAACCTGTTGTATGTTGTGGACCACTATTACCTTTCACTTTCATACTGAACTATATATACCACATGACAGCATCATGTATCAGTTACCATGTTCTGAGAGGATGCCTCTGTGATGTGGGATGATATTGGACGATATTGGAACTGGAAGAGAGAGAGAGAGAAGATAAAAAGAGCGAGGAAAGATAATATTCAGAGATCAGAAGAGGACATGCAGGATGTGAAAGGGTTACATTAGCCGCGTCGTCTTGTTTGTAGATTGCTCTGAGAAGTGCGAACTTTGCGTCTTCCTCGTTCGCCCCACTCCATTTCTCGATGATGGCGATGGCACGCTCAAACAACTGCAGTTGTTAGTGAGAGAAAAGAGAGCAATCACTGAGGACGTATTATAGATGGTGTCTGTTTGCCTTGTCATTGGAGAGTCTGAGGTTTATCATTTCATTCCCGTACACTCGCCCCTTCAGAATATTGGCTCCTGTGCTGATTGCATTCAGAACCAGTTTCAGTGCAAACCCAGCAAACACACACTCTACAAGGCCAGCCATACATAGACTCATACTCCATGTCTCATACTTCTATTCCAATGTCACATACCTTTGCCGAAAGCGTGATAGTAAGGGAGCCTAATGAGCACAGCAGTCTCATACCTGAAGGAGGAGAAAGGGAAAAATAAACAGTTAGAAAAGATATAGTAGGGAAATATTTCTGACCTTTTATCCAGAAGATGATTACAGGACATGCCATTCTCAGCCATCACTAGAAGGCCACACTTTGCAGGACTGGCTAGCACTCTAGAGAGGAGAAGCACGGGAAAGACTTATAGACTGTGCACAGCAGCTACTGGACACAGAGACAGACTTGTTCACGATGGTGTGAAGGTGGGGTGGCCCAGTTCTCTGACTGGAGCCATGGAGACAGAGGACACAGTCCTGGTCGGTGAGGGAGGGCAGGACGTCGCTCTCAAACTGAGATAGGGACACTCGAAATGTCTTCCCGTATCCACTCAAATCTCCTGCAGACGTTCAAACATGCGAACCACTAGTGTCACTTCACAAGAAACTTCATACATGAGAGTATATACCGTAGCTGGAGGAAAATTTCTGCCTCCCCAGTGAAACTATATACAGCATATAATGCTCCACGAACCTTCAGTGTTTCCACAGCCTTCCCATCCTCCCGCCACGAACCCTCGGAACTCCTCCAGACCCACTCCGTATGTGGGAACCATCTCTGACGCATCCACCAGCCTGCACACACACACACACACACACACACACACAGTCAACTCTTAGTTTTCTTGCGTTAGTCTAGAGCAGGGGACATACTTTACACGCACCAACTCCACTCACAGAACTACCAAACTCTCCAAATAAGTCACATTTAGACTCACCCCAGGGCTCCGAGTGTGTCAGCTCCCAGGTAGATGAGCCTGCCAGACGGCTGACAAATGCACGATGCTGCCAGCTTCAACAGACTCGCCACTCCACCAGAGTGTCTGTAGACAGTCTGATAGGTCTGCGAGTAGCAGTCCAGGAGGGAAACCATGGGCGAGAGAGACGGAGAGAGAGAGTGGTCAAACACCACTTCCGTCTCCTCTGGTTCTCGAGCTGGCAGTGTCATTGAAGGCAGGATGGGTTGGCCAAGTAAAGTCTGGAGCGACGTTAGGAACACAGTCCCCAGTAGAACTGCCGTTGTAGAGCCCCCCTTCATCCGACTGGAGCCTGGGATTACGTATTACCACACCATTGCTGACCTACTGCTACGATATACAGTGGAACCCCTCTCTAAAGACAGTTTGAAACATCCCTGAAATGAGGACACTTATAATTTATTATACTACCAACGGTTCTCACGTGAAATGTAAAAAGGACACCCCACTATTAGGAACAGTCTCATTGGTGTCCAGATAGAAGTTGCAACTTCATTACTTGCTCACCAGTGATGGGTTCCGGGCCAACGATAGGGTTGATGATGAAGGCACTGTCTGAGGTACATGAGAGAGTCTCCAGCTCTAGAAAGACCTGAGTGAGTAGCCAGCGATACAGGAGGCTGAGAATATTATTATCACTGACCTGCCGACATGTTTTGTCCCACTTCTCAATGGGAGCGTTACGGGAGAGGGAGACTGGGTTGAACCCCATCAAAACTGACGTCATGTTGGGCTGTAATAGGCAGGGTTGGAAATAAGTTGACTGGATTCAAATTCCCAGGATGGAGCGTGTGTGCGGTGTTAGCTGACCTGGTGCATGGAGTGATCTATTTGGCCAGCAACGTACGGTGCAGACAGACCACAAGTAATCCCCACAAACTACACAACAATACACAATAAGGTCCGCTATAATTATGAAAATTTATTACCATGACATGATCAGCCCCCTCAGCAACTTTCTTCAAATCCTCAGCTCCTAAAACAAGGAGGTAGTGAGTGAAGAGAGATCACATGATGGTCACATGATTGTCTTGTGACCTTTCGGAGGATCGTCCTCGGGAAGTTCGTTACTGATTATCAGTGATCGGTCTCCGCCGGCGATAAGGTAGTGGAAACATGGGGTGTGGCCAAATTTTTGCAATATCCTGTTGTAGGTCCAACTGCACAGCCAAGCCTAGCATTTACCATTCACACACAATACAGTAAAAAAGGAACATCTCAAGCTAATGAATAGTATGGGGTAGAAACACAGTGTCTTTCATAGAGATGTGTCCTTTATTCAGAGGGTCTTTTTGTCCTTTATTCTGAGGTTCATTCTGAGAGTGACCTCACTCACTATTCTTCCACTGGTTCCACAGCCACTGAACACAATTCTCTGCAATGATTTGAGTTACAGAGAGCAAATCTATGCAGACAGATATTTACATTATTTTTCTTCTGATCTTGGTTCTCCTGCAGAATAAAGATTTCCTATTCATTATCACACAGAGGTCACTGGTGTGGCTAAACCTTGAGAAGTGCTGCAGTTTTCAGCGACAATTTCCAGAGTCTGTCGAGAATGACAGGATCGTTGACTCCGGGGTGGCCTCCCCAGCCGGCGAACAACTGGGCATCGCTGCCGCACAATCGCCGGACGATTCCCTGCGAAGACGACGGAGGGAATCAGCCCCGCCCACTATCGGAGCGGGACATGCTTTATACCAAGGGATCTGCGGTGTCGATGTCTCTAGTGAGCTCATTGGACAGCTCCGTCACTCGCCGAGGTTCCTGCAGACCAGCCATTGTCCAAGCAACGCGGACGGCCCTCGTGTCGTCGTGCCGTAGATGCTCAGGCGCATGCGCACTTGCCCTCGTAATACTCTCTCAACCCAGCCCTCATTTGTCGCACCAATGGCTTCTATTTTTAGGCGACCGGTGGACCTTTTCTTCGTGTCGATATTTGCATCTTTTGCCGTGATCGCCGTCACTATAGGTAATCTATACGTAGCTCAGTACTGACAGCATTCTTAGCTACCAGTGCCTGCTGTTGCAGACTTCGTACAATCGACCTACGGGGCGGTACTGGAAAAGGAGGCGCTCGAGTATGGCTCTTGGCCTCCAGCCGCAGTTGTAGACGCGTATGTCTGGTGGTGTCGGAACTACGACTCTTTACTCGGACATAATCCCGTCTGGTTGGTCGTACGTTTGCAACCACACAGTTCGCGTTATTATAGCCGTGTATTTTGCAGGTTTGAGACGCTGGCGTGGGTGAGCCCCTTCGTCTACACGCCGTTCTACTTTTTTGCAATCTATGCCTTCATCTACAAAAAGGAATGGATCAGGATTCCAGGTTCTGCACCACTAGAGCCAAGAGTGCAATACGTTGGATGGGTATATAAGGCTAGAGCTACTGTGTTTTCATGCCAAAAAGCAATCTCTCCTTTCTCTAATGTTCTATATACCCCCAGCTCTAATGTGGTCTTGGGGCATGTTCCTGATTCTGCTGGCCTGCATTAGAGAACAGATTGCTGGGCCATACAAGACAAGCAACATCCCCGTCGTCCTAGGAGCTTACGGAGGCTACATTGTCATTCCAGTTCTCCTCATGCTCAGAATGGCATCCACGCCAGTGTTCTCCCCTGCTGCTGATGGCAAAGAAAAATCGTCGTAGTTATTGCGCATGCTCTGACCCATTATTCTAAATAAGCGAACTGTCTGCAACGTCGGTCACACTTGATCTTAGTTGAGTCGCGCGAAGGAGTGCTTTCTCGCGCTCTGTAGCGCGGCGTTGATATGAAACGATATCTGAGCCTAATCCGTCTGGACACCGTCCGGGAGGGCAGTGATGTGTTCTTCAGTTCATTTAGCCGTTTAGGCAAGAGGCACCTAGCGAGGGCATGTTCGCTAAGCACACACGTACCCGGCCCGCCCACGCGCAATTCCGTAGTGCGCATGCGCGGTGTTGCATAAAAGCTGCGACTATTTTTTTCGTGCTACATTTTCAAGATGGTCAGCCTCAGGGAGATTGGTGTGGATGCAGCCATTGCGTTCGTTCTATTGATGGTATTCAGTGGTAACGCGCGCGGCAGCTATTGCTGGGACCACCAACAGGAGACGTACAATGCTACGTTCGAGCCCAAGACCTGCAGTAGCGGGTCGTCTTGCACCGTCACTCCGTTCTTCTCGCCCGGCACGTCGCTGCAGGCGTACGTGCAACTCATCGATTCCGCGCAGGAGAGCATTGACATTTACACACCAAGTAAGTGGCATTGAATATAGAAGTTGCACTGCGGTTACTTCTCAAAAAGGTATGAAAAGCTGGGACGAAGCTTGCACTAAAGATACGGACTGCCCGAAGAAAGGATCCTGCACTGGATGCTCCATCGACCAGATGAAAAACGAGACCTTCACCGTATTTCCCGCACTGTTGAACGCCGTTCACGAGCGCGGCGTAAAAATCCGCATCATCATCAACAACTTCACGTTCTCCGCCTGCAAAGATCGCGTCATACCACTAGACTGGCTAGCCCTGAACAAGATACAAATTCGGATGTACGCCACGACCACTTTCCAACACAGCAAATTTATGTCGATCGACAGAGGCAAGAAGACTGCCGTTTCTTCCGTAAACTGGAGCCACACGTCCTTTATGAAGAACAGAGAAGCAGGGGTGATCGTGGAAGACTGCACATGCTCAGCGTTGTCTCTCTACCTATCAGTCTTTGACTACGATTGGGAAACAGCGATAGAGTACGCTATCACCAGAACTTATGAAGAGTCAGAGATTCGGATCATCACTGACACAGCTCCCATGCCTTACCCCATACTCCCTAATAACTCCATCCCTGGAGTATTTATGACCGAGTTGATTCCACACACTGATGTGAAGGTCAAGAAGGTGTACACTTCGCCAGACAATGCCAGGAGCACATTGCTGGAATACCTGGACAACGCTAAAAAATCACTGAATGTAAGTTGATGGGGCAGTCATTGTTTCAGGTATATACCGGGAACAAGTTACTGAAAGTAAGCTATTTTCCCTTTCTGAAAACTGTCAGAGTGTCCATAAACATTCCCCACTGTGTATATACACTGAAAACATAAGCCCCCACATGGTATACCCAATTCTTTCTGAAAGTGTAAACACGTACGTATATAGTTATATAATATATACATGTTGATATGCAGCTTGCTATATACCAAGTGACAGATGACGAACTATGTCGTAAACTACTCGAGCTCCACAAAGGAGGAGTCAACGTGACTGTACTCGTGTCAAACATTGTCATTCCTCCGTTCAATAGTCGCAAGGCATACGTAAGTGTCATTATAAAGCTACCTCTTGTTTAGGGTCACATAGCATTAATTGCAGGAATGTTACAATAATCTGACGAATGAAGGGATGAAAGGCCATATACAGCGATCTTACTCGAAATTTCGGTTCAGCCACGAAAAGTACTGGATCATTGACGGGACTATAGTTCATCTCAGCACTGGTATAAAAAAGCTTCATACCAAATTTGTGAGTTGACAACTGTGTTACTGTATACAAACAGGTAACTGGAGCCCTGGAGACTTCCCAACTGGAAACTCTTGGGAACCGCACCGCAAGTCGGGCCACAGTGTCAACAGAGATCTGGAGATAGTCCTGGAGCACCCTGACCTCGTGGACTACTTCTTCCAGGTCTACAATGCAGACTGGGCCATGGGTACTGAATGGCAACCCAAACACTAAAGTCACGACTTTTTATTGTACTCAACGATTGTCAGACAGATTATAATACTCAAATACATTTCTAATGCATGAATCAGTGATAAATGATACTTTTAATGAGTTTCAGTTTTGAGTATTGGTCTTTGAGGGGAGCGTATATATGTATAAGACAGTGGCAGATAAAAGTCAGTGAAGATGTCAGCGTAAGTACTGCTCGAAGTCCTCAGGCTGCACCCCAGGTTTGAAAATCCTCAGACCACAATCCGGACTCTGCATAAACGCAGCGTAAAAACCTAACTCAATCATCAGTGATATCACTTTTTTCTCCTCTTCTTCCGTGCTCATATCTTTTGCTAGTGTGCTTGTATCACACAAACCTTCTCAGTTCTGAGGCCCAGCTCTCTGGCGATCTCAGTGGCACAGAACACCTCCTCATTGGTGAGACACTGTGGCAGAACTAGATCCAACAATCCTGGGTTTTCACTCAGCTCCCTGCATGGTATTATTGATATTATGCTTCAGTGAAAGGGGGTTTTCACCTGAGTTTCTTAGTGAGCTCCTCCCTGGAGTGAAAGTGAACCGGTTCTTGTTCTCTGGATTCATCGTCAACCCCTTTTGTGAGAGAGTAAAATGTTTTGGGCACGATGATGCAATGTTATGCAAAGACCTCGCGTTGGATGCTGGAACATGTTGGCGTACATTGTCCTCTCCATGGACTGGAATCTCTTGCGCGTGCTGCAGCGCAGAGGAAAGATAAAATTATCACCACGCATTGCGCATGCGCTGTATATGTTACCGCCCAAATTTTACCGCGAGCGCCAGTCATTTCCCGCGGGCGGGGACCTATGTAAACCGCAAAGAGAGCCCAAGGTCGTCGAGCGATCGAGATCGAGAGCTAGGAGCCGGTAAAGAATCATCCTCAGGACGTGCCGTACGGTCCCTGGATTGCCGCGAGCTGCAAGTGCAATGTCCGCCGCTCTACCTCTAGCTCTGCTGACCTCGTGTGCGCTGCTGTGGTCGGCGGCAGCGAGCGACAACTGCTACGACCATCAGACGGAGACCTACAGCGCTCGCTTCTCCCCCGCCGGCTGCACCAAGACGTGCACCGTTACCCCGTTCTTCTCGCCGGACACCTCCATCTCGACGTACGTCAGTCTCATAGAGGAGGCCCAAGAGAGCATCGATATTTACACGCCAGGTTAGTTTAGCTAGCTAGCTAGCTGCCTCGTGCGCGACAATCGTCGTGACAATACTGCAAAACTTGCTTGTAAAATGCACAGAAGACGCAAACATCTTTTCTGCCCTTTCCTAACCTCAACCGCTATTCATTAGCGTCTTGTGATTTGACCAAATTTGTGGCATGACCTATGAATCCGCCAGGGCCATCATTGGTTAGTCTCAGTCTTGGCAAGCACTCAATGCACCTAAAAGCACTAGCATGTGGGCCTAACGGGGGCACAATATAGCTGCACTTAGCATAAATAATACCCCAATACAATCCATCAAGCAATGGTTTGAACTTTAACTGCTGCATGCTGTGTTCCTGTGCAGGACTCCGCAGCTGGAGCTATTGCACAGACTACAAGGAAGAGTGTGAGGGCTGCACAGGTTGCTCCATCGAGGCGCAGAGAAACGAGTCCTTCCCCGTCTTTCCCGCACTGCTAAATGCCGTCCACGATCGCGGAGTAAAGATCCGCATCGTCACAAACAACTTCACCATCCCTGCGTGCCCGGGTAAAATCACTCCGTTTGACTGGCTGGTCCTGAACGACGTACAGGTCAGAATGTACACGACCACCACCTTCCAACACGCCAAGTACATCACGGTAGACAAGGGCAAAAAGACTGCAGTTTCCTCCGTCAACTGGAGTTACACTTCCTTCCTGAAGAACAGAGAGGCAGGGGTGATCCTGGAGGACTGCACATGCTCGGCCGTGTCTCTCTACCAGTCTGCGTTCGACTACGACTGGGACAACGGAGAGGATTACGTAATCACGCAGACGTACACTCCGTCGGAGATGGCTGTCATCACAAACAAGGCCCACATGCCGTACACCGTGCCCGACAGCCCGGGAGTCCCGGGGGCATTTGTGACGCAGCTCATAAAACACGACAACGTGGCCATCAAGAAAGGCTACAGTTCTCCCGATAGCTCCAGGGATACCATTATGTCATACTTTCCACAAGTACAGCAGTCCTTCAACGTAAGTATACACCTGCAGCCACTAATACTATTCTTCCCTTACTCTTTCTATCTTGCTAATGAAATATCTACTTCTTGCTACGTGACTCCATGCAGTGTATGGCTGGGTCACTGGCCTCATCATTAGAACTGACACACGTGCTCCCGGAAACACATTGAGCATTGAAAATTCAGAATCACATCGTATTATAGCAGGGTTCTAGTAGTTCATTTCCTATCAGTAAGGTGAACGTGAATGGACTCAGTACTAATTTGTAGCTACTCGTGACTTTCCCCCATTGCCCATGTGTAGTTGGCAGTGTACCAAGTGACGGATGATGGGCTGTGTGACGAGCTGCTCTCTCTCTACAACAGAGGAGTCAACGTCACTGTCATGGTTTCCGACTACATTGTCTCCGAATATGACTACTACAAGGCTCAGGTTGGCTCACCATGTCTAATCCTCTAATCCTGCCATCAATGGAACAGAAGGTGTCCATATTAGTGAGGTGTCCTAGGTCAAAAAGCAGGGAGAGCTGTTCTTGGGGGGAAAGAAAAGGCATCCTTATTAGAGAGGTGTCCTCATTTCATGGGTGTCCTAAGAGAGGAGTTCGGGGGCATTTATTTACCCGTTTCCCTCCAAACTACTGGATTCTCTGGTGATTATGTGTACTACGATTGTATGTATATAGGACTGCTACAAGAAGTTGTATGATGGAGGAATGAAGGGAAGGGTCCAGTACGCCTATTCCAAGTTTGAATTCAGTCATGAAAAGTACTGGATCATCGACAGCACCACCATTCATCTCAGCACTGGTATATACAATATTATACAGTGTACACAATACATACCACTACTTCACTCTACATAATAATTATAGTACCAATACAATCTCCATTGTGTGCAAAGTCAACAAGATAGTCACATGTTATGTGCATTCCCAAATTAACAAAACAGCCCACTCTAAGTTGTTAGCTTCAGCTATATATTATACAAGCATGCAATCCTGCCCACTGACAGTACTTGGCACATCTCCCCACTCTCAGAGATCTGTAACATGCTCTCATAACTCTGCTAACGAGCATCCTATATCTCCAGGTAATTGGAGTCCTAGTGATTTCCCCACTGGAACCTCGTGGAAACCCTACAGCCAGTCCGGAAAAAGTGTAAACAGAGATCTGGAGATTGTTCTGGAACAACAAGACATGGTCGACTACTTCTACAGAGTCTACGACGCCGACTGGGCCTTGGGCAAACCATGGGAACCAAAATCTCTCACACACAAGGGTCACTGACACTGTCCTCGTCATGTGACTATCACATGACTCATTAGTCCTACTATACTCTCACCCCTCGCCCTTTTCTCTCTATCTCAGTGTGTATATATTGAAGTTCAGAAAAACTTATTTTTGGAATTTGGAAAAAAGACTTACTTTTCGAGTTTCCTCAGCTCCTGTTGAATTTCTTTGTTATGTGGGGAAAGCTTGTTGGCCTTCTGCAAATGCTTGCGTGAGTTTTTGAAATCTCCCAGTTGCAAATAGGCCTACACAGCAGGAGAGGGAGAGAGAGGAGTGGTGGAACTATAGGAACATTGTGAGGCACTATTCTGGGTCCATTTCCCCCCCAAGTTATGGAGAGAATGGTCTAAATACAAGAATTTGCTGAGTGGATTTTTGGGGGTGAAACAGGTTTAGCTAATGGCTGGCATAAGTAGATTCTTCCCACAAAATTTGTGATCTCCCCCCAAAATATAAATCACAGTAGTGTAATCGTTGGACTGACCTGGCCAATTCTAAAGGATGTTGGACTGACCTGGCCAATTCTGAAGAAGGCCTTCACGTTCTTCCCATCCAGTTCGAGGACGCGTCGACAGTTGCTGAGAGCCAGCTGTGACTTCCTCTGTCTGAGGCTGCAGAGAGACAGGTTTAGGTAGAGCTTCTTGAGGGAAGTTCTCCAGACGGCCTCCTGGTTCGCATCTCTCAGTCTCACTGCCTCCAGCTGCCTCACTGCCTGTGAGGGGAGGCAATGTATTCGACTGTGCTAGAGATTGGGCTATAATATGTTGGGGGATTTCAAAGAACTCCAGTATAGTGACCCATACCTTGAGGTATCTGCCGACAGCCCTCCCGATCATGTTCTGCTGGAAGTAGTCGTTGCCGACTTCTCTCTCAGAGTTTGCAGCTGCCAGACGCTGCTCAAAGCTCTGGTTCCTCCCCTCCTCTTCGCCTTCTGCCGTGTGATACTCTACGAAACCCAGCAACTCAACTTCAAAAAGGACTGGAGAGGGGGAGAAGGAGGGAAGGAAAGATGGGGAGGGGAAAGTGAGAAGAAAGAGAGAGAGAGAGAGAGAGAGAGAGGGGGGGAAAGGGAGAAGGAGAGAAGGTAGGAGTGAGGTGCATGCAGTTTGTAGTCAATCAATCACACAAAGCAGGGCCCAGCCCATACACTTTTGGAGTAGTCTGCAGTCTATTCAACTCGCAATCGAGTCCACTACATACACAATATCCATCCTCCCTCCCCCTCTCCTGAAGGAAAAGATAATGCTAGTGACTCACTAGTCGCGTTTGGTGGAATACGAGGGGGGCAACCCAGCTTTCCAAAGCCATACTCGGAAGAGACGAGAAATTGAGATCTCTCGTTTCTCTTCATCGATTTCACAGCCACCTCCAATCCCGGAATCACCTCTCCTGTATATAGTAGTGTAATAATAATATGGTCTCAACAACGAGACAATCCAGACCTTTATTCACAAATAGAACAACCACCGAGACACAAAAATTTCTGCAGGTTTTCTAAATATTTTTGCAGCATGCAAATTTCGCGATCCCAACCAAAACCTGAATTTGCAGAATTTAATTTCACACGGAAGCTACCAAAAATGCACGTGCCTTGAGGGAAAAAAGCAAAAAATTTGCAGTGTTATATAGTTATCATACCGTTCCCCAGGACAAACTGCTGCTGTTTTCCTCTGAGGCGGCTGGAGTCATAGGGTTCATCTGAGTATCTCGAGGTATCCATTGTAGTGGACCCTCACCAGAGCCCTCTCTGGCACATCCTCACCTGATGTTTAGAGTGAAACTGCCAAATAAGGGACGCCTTGGAGACATTGAAAACTCAGAGGTGTCTAATGCACTACCGTATTAGTATGGGGCAGAACACAGTGTCCTCTATAGAGAGGTGTTCCTTGTTCTGAGGTAATGCTATACACTAGTATAAGGCAGATCAATTGTCTCTTATTCGGAGGGTCCTCTTTAGAGGGTGAGGGGGGTGGAGAGAGAGTGTACCTATGCCGACGTGTAGCATATTCTTCAGAACTCCTCGGTCTCCAGAGAGATCCACCATGGAGGAGGCCAGTCTGTTGAACGGTGAGTCCTGGCAGGAGGAGTAGCGAGTGGAGAGAAAACCTTCAGTCCTACTCTCCATGCTCACAAAACACAACACCTGGATTATACCCTGCGACTACAGTACACCTCTACACACTGACATGAGCATCGACAAAAATCTTGTAACCATTTTTGGCTGCGTGACCACCAAACACATACAGTTCCCCGGTCAATTTTTGCATGAAAAGGTGTTGAGTTACCTAATATGGGCATGCATACTGGGGATTTTGTATGTCATTACGGATCGATGGTGCCAGTGCAGCTGTCACTGCACAATTCATTAGTAGAGTTGGCCCCACCTCCTGGTCTGACTCAGTCTCGTCCTCCCACCCCAGTCCCATGGAGTCCACGTTCAGCTGCTGGAGAAGACTCTCTCTGTCCATCTCCTCTCCCGTCCGGGGATCCCTCCTCTCTCCGCCGGCCCCCTCCACCGGGGAGAGGGGCAGAGAGGTCCACCTCGAACTGCACGCCGGCTCCCCGCTGCAGCTCCGTCAGGTCTATACCTTCTTTCAGCGTTACGGAGTGCGTAGTGGGCTGCGTTGGGTGTGTGTGTTCGTGTTTGTGAGAATTGTACGGAGCAAGTGAGCAGAGGTAAAGGTAATGGCAACTTACCTGCCAATCCTCTTCATGGCCGCCGAACGGCTCAATGGCTTGCATAGACATCTCCGAAAGTGCTTTTTCCCACGTGTGCTGGAGGCGGAGGGGTTAAAGCATCACGTGAGGCGCAGCGTGTGGAGAGAGAGCTATAGAAGCGAAAAGGAGCTCTGCAAGATTTCAAGCCATGTCTACTGAAGAGACGACAGCAGACAAGGAGAAGGTTAGTCGTGCAGGTTTTCTCCCTGCACGGGTCACTCTGCGTGCGTAACAACGCAGGAGGAGGCCGAGCCAGACGTGCACTTCGAACCGGTGGTAGAACTGGCGCCAGTGGAGCTGAAAACGAACGAGGAGGACGAGACGGAGCTTTTCAGAATGTCTGCAACTCTTTCCCCTCTCTATCAGTGTTTGACAACTGTCTCTGTACCCAGGAGGGCCAAGTTGTTTAGATTTGACTGCAGCTCGCAGAGCCCCGAGTGGAAAGAGAGAGGAGTAGGGGACGTCAAGTTTATGGAGCACAAAAGCAAAGATCGCAGCGTGCGACTCGTCATGAGACGAGACAAGACACATAAGATATGTGCCAACCACTTCAGTGAGCATTTGTGTTAGGGAAAGAGGGAGAGGTGGAAATAAGAGCAGAGTAATCCCACAAATACTTATGGAACTAAACAATTGTAGATGATTACCAATACAAAAAAGCATTCTGAGGTGGGCACTGGTAGCTAGTAAAGTTTGAGACTAAAAGTACCGTCTATGATACCGAGTGCTCTGTGGTTCTCTGTTCCAGTCACTCCAGACATGAAGCTGACTCCAAGCTCCGGCAGCGACAGGGCGTGGGTGTGGACAGTGCAGGCAGACTTTGCGGACGAAGA
This sequence comes from Geodia barretti, assembly GCA_030341885.1. Classification (NCBI taxonomy): domain Eukaryota; kingdom Metazoa; phylum Porifera; class Demospongiae; order Tetractinellida; family Geodiidae; genus Geodia; species Geodia barretti. Next base: position 95,329 of record CASHTH010001433.1, on the reverse strand, counting down.
AGCAAAGGTTGAGCAGTTAGCCATTCGCTTCAAGAACCGAGAGAGTGAGGCTGACCTTGCTCGTTTGTCTAATGTCTCCTGGAATCGTGGTTTTGTTTCAGATGCTCTACAGTTCAAGGAACAGTTTGAGAGGTGTCAGGAGCGGGCGGTAAACAGCGAGACAGATGATCTCACTTCAGACCTAAAGACACTGAATCTCGAAGAAGAGGAAGAAGAGGAAAAGGGAGAAGAAACGCCCACTCCCGCACAAACAGAGGAGGAAAAGACTGGGACCACTACTAGTGAAGACCCTGTACCGCAATAGTTTCGTTGTGTTCCCGCAAACCGTTGCGTATTACGTACGCATGCGCGCTCGTAACGTAGAGCCGGGGAGGAAGGAGGGGTCGGGGTGGGCATTGATTAGAGAAAGTCCAGAAAAACGAGGCGTGTGCCATGTCGCTGGCTTGGTGATGGAATGGGTCAACTGGCGGAAGTGGAGAAGACACTGAGCGAGAGATGGCTGGACGGCCTGGAGCCTTCCACCATAAACACGGCGCCAACATTCGTCTAAAGGAAAACGATACGGTCGCGCATAGGGTCGATAGCTACAACAAAGCGGTTGTCTTTACGGAGCAACCGATCCCTCTAGGAGCAATGTTTCAAGTTAGGATACTGGACAAGGGCGGCGGATGGGCAGGATCCATTGTGAGTACATGGTCGAGGGAAAAGAGGCATGAAGTGGGTGGGGTACGCATACTTTCCAATTAGCGCCCAGTACACTATCCGCTAGCCTACTTTTGTCTCTCCATACTATTCAGAGGTTTGGATTCACGGTGTGTTGCCCAGACTCCATCCCGGTGCCGAGCGGAGCCCTGGATCTGTACCGCAGCAGTGACTACTGGATCCTCTCTGCCAGCACCGTCCACCACAACGGGCAAGAGAGGAAAGTGGACTTCAATCTCGAACAGCTTAGGGTCGGACAGACGATCGGCTGCGTGGTGAACAAGGAGGGACAGATGAAGTATTTTGTGGACGGGAAAGAGCCGGGATACCTGGGGTGGACTGGGTTACCCACCGACAAGCCGCTGTGGGGGTTTGCAGATATATATGGACTAGCCAGAAAGATAAAGTCAGAGTTTCTATGTGGTGAGTGAGTTAGGGAACAATGACTATTAGTCTGTGGCCATTGACAAGTTAAGTTCACCTTGAAAGAAAGGATGTGGATAGGATCGTTTGTAAGAACAAGTCCCATGTCTTAGAGACTCAGTCCCAATACTCTTGAGTGTGTAGTCTAGTGCTACGCCAGGTCCTCGAGTGGTCCTTTCTCTTGTTACAGATGAAGTGATGAGCTGTAGCGAGGATTCGGATTTAGATGTCACGGGGTGACCTTTGCACCCCTGACCACGCCCACTTTTCTGTCAGCTCGCTCGCTCAATCTTCTCTTTCTTTCTCTCTTCCTGCTCCCCCTCTCTCTCTGTCTTGGACTAACTATAATCCATCCAGCCACTCTCTTCCCAGCCACCACTGCATGTCACCCATATGTGTGCATGTAACTCTGTCTAGCGCATGTGTGTGTCGTTATTGCTAAACACACCCGCAGTGTCTGCTGCATTCGCCCAAGTGTGCAAGTTTCTAACGCTGAGTCTAGTTTGTATCCTAGTTTTCCTGTGGCTATGCTAGGAAATCATGACGCCAAACATAATCACAAGAGGTGGCTACTTGTATCAGTCCAGGCCAGCTAGTGAGAGGTAGGTCTCTTAGTTCTGGCGGTGGTGGAGGTGGTGGTCTTGGGTATCTCCAGCTCTCTGATCTCCCTCCCATGTCCCGTGGTCTCCAGCCACTCCTGGAAGTGGTCCTGGACTCTGGTCTGCAGCTGCTGCCCCTGCTCTGGACTCAGCCCCGCCCCCTTCACCTCACCGTACCACTCGCTAGTTCTCCTGTGGCAAGAGGAGGTATATACCGCTGGGTGTGATATGCTAACTGTGTGGAGTCTTCGAGTTGCCTCAAAGCACGTAGGAGAAGGTCTGGTGTGTTTCAGGTTGGATTTGTGACTTTGTGCCCGGGAGTATAATTATAGTTATATATCAGGCACACACACGATGATGTGACTTACTTCTTTCTCCTGTCTAAAGCCTCTCTGTACTTCAGTGGAAGCTGACAAGGATTGTCCTGTACAAACACACAGCTACGTATGTACACACACACTCTCGTATACTGAAAGTAAAAATTACCAGGGTGTCCCCCGACAATTGGAATGGAACAGAGAACGGTCGAAATAAGTCAGGGTCCAGTTCCGTCCAAACCTCAGTCTCACTCTCAACTACAGACAGACAGAAAAAATACACGCAATTCAGAATAATATTTTCTCAGCTAACCTGAGCCAGTGTAGAGGGGGCGGTTCCAGAGGTTAAAGGTCACAGGGAGCCCGCAACATTTGAGGTGTTCTTCTAGTTGTGGGTAGTGTGTGTTGTAGGGTGCAAAGGTCAACTGGCGGGAGGGAGGAGAGACGACGGGGCGTGTGGCAGTCAGCAGATGGAGGTCACAGAGAGAGCAGGAGCTGTGTGGAGGAAGTGTAGGCAAACCATGAACCAAGCAATCTGAGAGTGAAACGTAGTTTGGTTGAAACAGAAACGTTGAGTTGCTGCAAGCAATCTTGTTGCATAGTTTCACGAAAGACTTGTTTTGCAAAGAGAAGTCTAAGTATTATACAGAAGTTGCTAAACTGGTGAGCTGAATTATGACATACCTGACGTGTAGTCTCCTGCAGGCAGCCACGAGGACGAGACTGGTACAGTTGCTGATGGTGACTGTCACCTCCACGGGCCCCAGCACCAGGAGACAGTGGGAGCACCTCTCCACATGCACCGACCTGCGAATAATAATATAACTATTATAGAGGAGGAGAGAAGAATGTGCAGAATGTACTGTACAGCAATTATTGATAATCGCAGGAAGTTTGGTCACCCCACACCATAGCACAGATTGCCATACCTATGCCCACACCTACACTCACCAAAGGCTCTGTCTGTGCCATACCTATGCCCACACCTACACTCACCAAAGGCTCTGTCTGTGTTACCTAAATATTGCACCTTCAAATTTGACAATGTACAGTAGCGGCGGTACCTACTTCATTGGAGCCAGGAGATATATTCTTGAGCTGCGGCAGTTGTCAATGTAGACTGAGTTACCCCTCAACCCTCCCTCCTCCTGCACACAAAAAACATTAACTTTTTTTACATAAGTGGAGATAATTTTACTGGTTAAATTGACATCATTAATAGTGCAGCCCTCACTATTGCTTTGTGCTTACTTTGGCCAGAGTCTGCTTGCTTATCTTGTGCAGCAAAACACACGCTTGCCTGTAGAAATACTCGTCAGCATGTACAATCTGATCGAGGTGCTGATAATGAAAGGGGCTCACCCTGAGACTGGAGTCACAGAGCTGTTGGTGGCGATCCTCCCGAGGGTATCGCTCCTGAAGCAGGGGCAGATTTTGTCGCGAGACCCGCTGCGGATGGCGTGGGGACCAAGGGGAGAGAGGGAGAGATGGCTGGCCACCCACTGCTCCAGTTGAGACAGAGAGAATCTCCCACTGGCCTGGGGTCAGGAGGAGAGAGGAAGGGAGAAGAGTTCCCTATGGTTCTGCTTTTTCAGTCGTTACAAAAACAAAAATTCTGTGATTCTTCTTCTTAATATGTAATTATGCTGCTTTCTGTGCTCATATGGAATATGCACACTCTTCGTAGAGGAATGGCAACGGTATACAAGTACCTAGCAGTATTCGCAGCTTTTTCTGTGCATGCAGCAGTTTCAGTGGCCGTGTACTTAGAACACTTTGTGCTCAGAACACTGTGCTGTGTGTTTGTGTGTCAGCCATTGACAGACAGACAAACAAGTGAACTGAACTCCTCACCTGGGAGAAGCCAGAGAGCGGAATCTCGTCAGGGTGTGTGGCCAGCTCCCCCAGAGGCTGATGAGGAGACCTTCCCCTGCACCCCTGGACTGCAAAGTCTAGAGCCGACAGTCCTTTCAGAGTCAGGTACTCTCCCTCTGTATATATACATGAGGAGAATAGAGAGAGAAGGCATCAATTGATAGATGTTTCATTACAGCAATTACACTCATATATATAGAAATGTTGAAAGTTGGAAATATGCCATTAACATTTGGCGCTTTACGGCAGCGGTAAAGCTGTGGTATGCAGTCTCACCTGTCTCGGAGATGAGGTTGAGGATGCTGGAGATGTGTGATTTCAGGAACTCCAGATGAGCATACTCTGAGCTCTGCAGCGAGCGAGATGGAGAGAGAGAGAGAGAGAGACATGGTAACGGAGGAGAGGGTGTGTGTTACCTGAGGTCGCTTTTCTCCTTCCTGGGACGGCCATCTGTCAGGAGAGAGAGAGAGAGAGGTAGGTGACTGCAAACAGGAGAGGCCGACTCACTCGTCTCCAGTAATGAGAGGAGCCTTGAGGGAGTGCCGCGGAGCATTTTGCAGGAATAGAAAGAGGAAGAATCTCGGCGCATCTACACTCATCTTCTTCTTCAGACGATCTGCGGTATTGTTTAATACAAAACGTCTGTTGCCAGCAGTGTGAAGTGTTTGCAGGCACAGAGTGCATGTAGCCACAGCTGATCACAGCTAATGTATATAGCTACACACTGGCCTCTTCCCTCCCTCCCTCCCTCCCTCCCTCTCTCTTTCCCTCTTTCTGCTCACCCCTCTCCTCCTGCGAGGCACACTTGGCCATCATGTCCATCATCTTCACCCTCTCCTCCACCTGCAACTCACTCACCACATCGAAAGTCTCGAAGTACCTGCAATAACATGGAGACACATGATTGAGGAAGAAGTATTGTAAGAGAATTGACTAAATAAGAGGAGTGGGTTTGTAACTGATACGTACAGCCAGGCTAGCTCGTCTGTCATATGGAGTCTGCTCCGTGCCAGGTGAGCCCACACTGCGTAGCTGATGAATAAAGGAGAACGAGTCATTGCTGCTACATGTCGCTTCACTCTCCCCGCCCTTTACCTCAACCAAGGGTAGCTCTTTGCGTACTTGGTTTTCGCGAACAGCAGCATCTTCTTCAGTGCCTGAGGGCGGAAGTCCACCACTTGTGACAGGTGAGTCCTCCGCCTCTCTCTGGCTCACCTGGCTCGAGAACCTGCCGCCTCCCCTCTCTCGCTGCTGCTGTTGCGGAATAACTCCACACTCTAGCGGCCGCGCGCACGGCCAAAGTCGGACAGCCGCCATCTCCCCGAGCGAAGAAGACTTAGACCTGCCACTGGCCATTGCCCCCTACTTCACAACCATCGCATCACTCTTCTCAAACTGCAACCGCTTCGGTGGTGCGCATCAATTAGATTACACATCAGCTGGTTAAAAAAATTTTTAATAACAAACCGGCATAATTTGGAACGACAAATAAAAAAAACACTTTTTATGGCATTATTTTTTCTCGTCTGCAGGTTTAGGAGCAGCTGCACCTTTCATTGCCTCCATCCATGCCAACCGCTCACCATCGCTGGACGTTCCCAGTAGAAAAATACTGTGCAGCAAGAGAGAGAGAAACATTATAACACACAGTCATGCATGAGTTGCATAGTTTACCCATTCCTAACATAATTATCATGAGACATGCTGCAAATCCATTCATAGGGTGGGTGCAGAGGGGTTTGAGGGTTCGTGCACTCCCCTACAATGTGAATAAATAATACGGAACTCCAACTCCCTAGCATACCTAACTTCATACCCAGTCTCTTTCGACATAGAGATTATTATCAATGGGGGGTAATGAAAAATCGTCCACCTTGAAGGCTTGCGAAATTAGAACCTACAGTATCAGTAATGCATAGCTATAGTATGTAGCCTGTGTATCGCTCACTCTCTCTTGTTGCTGTTGTGAGGAGCCCTCAGAAGAAAACCAAAGGAAACTCCCATTTCTCCCGATGGGATGGAGACCACAGCTCCAGTCAGGTTCACTGCACCATTCCTTGACTGCAACAACAACACACAACACACAAGTCAATAGCTCGTTATGATGTTTGACAACAGCAAACAACAAGCCAACGGTAGCACCTCTCCAGCAAACTACTCGCTCTAGCTAGGGCTGAACCGCCATGTTTTCTAACTCACCTCTAGTCTTTCTACAGTGACGTCTCTCTTCCACTTCGTCTCGTCGTCATAGTACACCAAAAAATTCTTGTAGAGGACGAAGAAGCGGTTCTTGAATGACTTGTTGGTCTTGCCGGCCTTGGACAGGAATCCCGTCTTCAGCGGCTCCTTGAAGTTGATGCGCACCTTGGCCTGCGGCTGAGGGGCGTGCAGCTTCTTCCCGGCCGTTGCTGGAGAGGCTTTAGCGGCTACTGCTTTGGATGCCATCTCTTATTCGTCTGGTAGACCGCAAAAGGTGTGCAGCTTTATCAGCGGAAATACAGTGCGGAAACGGAAGTGACTATGAGAAGAATGTGTGAAGAAATGAGGTAACTATGACATAATGTTTATAATATGTTCTTCACTGCATGGGCTGCTTCAACAACATTGACTCTTGCCCTCTGTACTCTCGGATCCCCCACTGGAATATTCAATCTGAAAGAAACAAAATAAAAAAACTCATAAATGTCTAACAATAGATAACAACTGACTTTGGTAGGTTGGTGCGATGGTTGACCACCAGCAGAGGATTGGCTCGACTCAAAATCTCATCACTCACTGATATTCCTGACGACAAACAACATGAAGGGAAATGAAATTCTAAAACTGATCACAGAGACTTCTCATTGTCCAGCAAAATGGTGAATCGCCCCCAGTAAGTTACAGATTTCAAAATGTGTGAACAAAAACCCAGCAGTATGATGGTGTTTTTTCGCTCACCATCGAGGTACTGTTTGAGGAGGGCCTTTAGCTGCTGGTTCTCCTTCTCCATCATCTCCTTCTCCTTGTCCTGAGCCAGGCGGTCCAGGAGGACCTGCAGACAGGGGATGAGCGACAAAACCGGACTTAGCCACCAACAACACACACAAGTTTGGCCAACTGAATCTCATGTGGTGTGCAATCATGCACCAACGAACCATGGACTGAAGCTGCAAGAGGTATGTTGTGTGTGTGTGTGTGTGTGTGTGTGCAAAATTGGAAGGTCAAATGCATACCTTATTGTATCGCTTCCAGAAGTTCTCCAGTGACCCGTACTCTTGCATAACCTGAAGTGAGACAACGGAAGGGAGAGTGCTAGGCACTGTGAGTGTCTCTGGCTCACTTTTGCCAGTGCCTCTGAGGGAGGTTGGCCCAAGACACTAGCTGCCTCGCTCTGGGCTTCTTCATCCAGAGAACAGGAGTAGAAAGGCAGGATCTGATGGAGACAACAGAAAGGGGGGAAGGGGTGAAAACTAACTGTGCACATAAAGACACCCAATACCTTTTCTTCTTCAGTCTCCAGCTTTCGACACATCTCCGCTAGAGTTAGAATCCTCTCTCCCTGGAAATTCATAGATCATTCAATATCTACCACTATTGTGTGCTTATAATAAAGTATTTCAAGTTGGCAATATCTGACCCCAGTAAGTGTGTCGCATTATAATTATACCTTCTCCTTAGTTCTCTGGAGGGCCTTCATTGCTGCGTCACTCTGGAGGGTGAGTGTTGTCAGGTTTTTCCTCTCTGCCTCTCTCGAGCCATTCATCTCCATCTTCAGCTCTCTGAACCTCGTCAGCACAGCTTGTTGGTCCTTCGGTTGACAGCGCCACAGCCAGAAATAGAGATATCTTTCACGGTGTGTGGTTGGTTGGTTGGTTGTCTCACCTCCTTGATGGCTCTGGTCTTCTCATCACTCTCTTTGGTGTTGGCCGCCATCCTCCTTCTCAGATCTGCTATAGAGTCCTGCAGAGCACACCAAATGGCACCACTACTGCATACACTACTGCTGCATAGACTTGCTTTCCCTCGGCAGGACAGTCACATCAACAAACTTGTACCTGCAGTTTCTGAATCTTGCTCATCTGTCTGGCAATGGTGTGCGCACTCTCCTCGTCTTTCTTCTTGAGAGCCTCGAATTTCATCTTCCTCTCCTCTGTTGCCCGCCGATACTCCTGCGTCTGTCTCTGAAACTCTGCCCACAGTGCATCCAGCGTCGCCTGGCACTGTGCCTTCAGAGCATGCGTGTCCTCCAAATGCTGTCACAGCAGAGAACATTTTTTCAGGTGCATATGGTTCCTTAACATTTTGCATACCAAAAAGCCCTCTATGTCTTAGCTTTTGTAGAGTTTTTACCTTGTTCTTGAGGTCGTCCATAATTCCCTGGAACTCGTGCTCAGCGTCAGTCTCTCTCTCTCTGTAGCGTAGCTCCATTGTATAGAGAATGTCCCTCAGCTCTTTCATCTCTGCCTCGTGCTGTGCTATTATCCCTTTCCTTCAGAGTGCGTGTGTGTGTGTGTGTGTGAGTGAGTTTAGATCAATTAAACTAGCACATAACAGGGGCTTGTGTGAGTTACCGTTCTTTGTCAAACTCAGCTCGAAGTGTCTCCAGTTCCTCAGCGTACTCTTGCTCCAATTTCCTGATCCTCTTCTGCTGGAACGCCAGCATCTCCTCCAACTTCACCAGATGCCTCCGAAGGGACACTCTGTACTGCTCCTCTGCCTCTTCTATGTCCTTGGCCAGGGAGCGAATGAGGGCGTTCTTGCAGTCCACCTTCCTCTGAAACGTCTCCTTCATTATCCGAACGTCTCCCTGGACCTCTTCCGCCCGCACTGCAGAAGGACGAGATATGGTATGACTATCGAGAGTTTAAAACTAGCTTACTTTTTCTCATGATGACTCTCCACTGGTTCTGTAGCTTTAGTTGGTTCACCTTTGCCAGCTTCTCCTCCTTCTCCAGTTTGTCCTGCAGCAACATGACGAGCAATGATGTACAGTCTGGCGAATGCAGCCGACCTTGAGAAACCGCGCCAGCAGCTCCTCTTTCTTGCGCCTGTTTTCCTCTTCCTGCAGCCGCAGGTTCTCCAGGAAGGCCTGCCGTTCCTCCTCGGGCATCTTGGCCAGCCTTTTCGCCAACTTCTTGTCAATGTTCGCCATCTTCGGGGGTGTTTGTGAACGTGTTGCCATGGTAACTTTCTAAATAAAGCGCACCTCCAAATCAGCTGAGCGCCTGAGCTCACCTATGGTTGAAAGAGATGTCCACTACAGGGAAGAAGAAACGGAGAAGAGTTGGCATAGTCGGATTTGGAAGACTGGGTGAGTATATGCAGGCATGTGAAAAGAAATCTCTTTATCCCGTACAGGGCGCTACCTGTACAATGCGCTGGGGACGGACCTCGCTGGAGACCACGAGGTGGCGTTCGTGTGGAACCGATCAGAGGACAAGATGCTGGACGCGGTCCCCCAGCATCTGGTGCTGCGTGACCTCGGAGAGGTTGGCTCCATGAGCCCCGACCTGATAGTGGAGGTAGCTCATCCCTCTGTGGTGGCAGAGTTTGGCCAGCTCCTCCTGCAGACCGCCGATTTCATGGTATCTATCTCCCTCTACCTCTCCTCTATCTATTACTCAAAACAAAATGCTTACACAGAATTGTATATATTGGTAAAAGCGGAAAGGATATGAAAGAGTGAGAACTTCTCAAGCCGGTGTGTAAGAGGAAAGATAAAAGAAGTTTTGCAGAATACGGATGTTTTGCTGCCTGCTCGGTTACTGAGTGTCCTTCTCTCCTCCCCCAGGTAGGGTCCCCCACTGCCCTGGCTGAGGCTGCCGTGGAAAGGAACCTATTGAGAGAGGCTCGGGATGGAGCTCACGGGCTCTACGTGCCTGCCGGCGCCTTCTGGGGAGGACAAGACATACAGAAAATGGCCGACAGGGGAACTCTGAGAGTGAGAGCACTGCTAGAAATAGGTCCATTGTTGACTTTCTCTTTGGGGCGGTAGAAAATGTCTGCATCTCCCCACTTACGATGCCGTAGGGTCTGAAGGTAACGATGAAGAAGCATCCATCTGCGTTCAAACTGACAGGTCGTCTAGCTGAGCTAGTGAAGACGGTCGGAGACGATCCTCTCACTCTGTACGATGGTCCGGTGAGAGGACTCTGCCCTCTGGCTCCAAACAACGTGAACACAATGGCCTGTGCAGCCATTGCTGCCCACAACCTGGGGTTCGATGGAGTCATCGGTTGCCTGGTGGCTGATCCAAGGTGTGTGTATGTAGCTGCCATCAATAATTTACAGTGGAACCCCTCTAATATGGACACTGACAGAGTAGTCCCATTAGTGAGGTGGTTTTTCAGTCATTGAAGTATATACGCTAGAGTCTTGGGGAAACTTCATAATTATCAGGCTGTCTTTTACACTGTATGAGCAAATTGCAAAGCAGTGTGACATACAAATTTGGTATTGTGTGCAGTTTGGCGAGTCACGTGGTGGAGGTGGATGTCTATGGACCTGGATCTGCAGGGACTGGCTCCGATGATAAGAACTGCTTCACTGTCAAAACCGTGCGGAGTAACCCAGCAGCCTCTGGAGTTGTGACAGGCCACCAGACCTATTCTTCCTTCCTCAGCAGTTTGCTCTGTGAGTTACTGAATGATGTGTTTATTTGGACCTTGACCTTAGCTTTTCCAGGTTCCAAGGGGGGAGGACCGGGAGTGCATTTATGCTGACTGCTTTTATAAATGGATATTTGAACATCGAGCTTTCACCGTGATTCCATGGTGTAGCGGTTATCACGTGAGTCTAACACACTCAAGGTCCCCGGTTCGATCCCGGGTGGAATAACTTTTTCTTTTCGCTTTCTTCACTTTTTGTAACTTATATTGTTCTAAAAAATTTAATATATCAGCATAAAACATGTATTAAAATATATATAGTTGTTTTGCAGTCCAGGTCCGTTTACACAATGGCATGTTCTCCCTCCAAAGCCTTGATCTCGTCTTCGAGAATCTTGGTCACATTGAGGACCTGTTTGGCTGACTCGGTACCCATCAGCTCCAGAGCTGTGCGAGCAGCGCTGCGTACCACTGATATGAAATCGTTTCTCCTGAAAAACGAGAGAAAAAAATGGCTAAAGTGGCACAGCAGCAAACTGACTGTGAGGACACTCAGCACATGACATGCTACGATTCACAGATTGCTTTTGTTCGCCTGCAATATTTATTACAACAGATATTTCCAAACCCTCGGTGCATAGCAAAAATTACAATGGAGGGACAGTGTGCCTTATAGTTCACCAGATGTGTCCAATATGTGGAACAGCTTTCTCGGCTTTGAGATGTCCCAGGGAGAGACATGCCCCCTGTCTCACGATGCGGTCCGCGTCTTTCAGGAGAGTGATGAGATTGTCGACGACGTCGTCGCTGGCATTGCCGGTGCGACCGAGGGAGACTGCTGCCACGGCACGGACGTTGGGGTCTGGGTCCTCGAGCAGTCGGATGAGAGCATCCACCACCGCAGGATTCTGGAACTGAGCTGTGTGTGTGTGTGTGTGTGAGTGAGTGAGTGAGTGAGTGTGTGTTTGGGTAAGTTTTTCCCAACGATTTGACAAGCATATTCATGGTGCAGAAACATGCTGATAGACTGATAGTCTACCTTTCCAATTATGTCACTACTAACTACACTACTTTATTACCATAAAAGCAGCTTACACATACTCTGAACCTTACACTGAACTCTCCCAAAAGTATTACAGTTATGACAATCAGCCAGCCAACAGAATGGTAAAGACCACCACAGAGAGCTAAGAAACACACTCACAGAGTTTCTCAATGGCTGTGAGGCGAACGGTGGAGCGCATGTTGAAAACCTCCTGCATGTTGAACTTCTCCACGGCAATCTGGGAGACCTGCCTCCAGAAGGCGTTCTTGTCAGGAGAATGTCCCCTGATGGTCATGAAATGGTCCCGCGAGATCTTTTCGGCTCCTCCAAACACGTCGTTCCTGAGCATTTCCAGAAGCCAGGGCACCTGGTCCTCAGTAAACAGCCCTGTGAGTAGAGAACACCCAACAAATGACAGCCAACAGCATATGCTGTTAAGTGCCCACTGCATCAGTGGAGCATTAGCCATACTTATGAAAGAGCTTTAGAGCTTATTTAGCAACGTGTAGCTGCAGGTGTCCTGATTTGAGCCTAGTATGAGTTGTATATAGAAACGATTGGAGTTATGCATGAAATCATCGGAATGCAAATAGCAATGTACCTTGCCTTCCCCCTAGACTAACATCACATGCCTGTGAATTCTGTGAATTTGCTTGCCTTGTGTGAGGGGTCTTACCAGAGAGCTGGGCCTCGTAGTCACTCAGGAATGCCTGCTGGAACTTGAACCACGGGACCTCGGTCTCTCCGGGGAAGTTCCGGTCGAAGAACGTGTCCTTGGTGGTGTCAACTGTCTCGCCCTCGATGGAGCCGTGGCTGCGGAGCTTGGTGTTGATACGGGCACGTCGTCGAGACATCCCCCCAGGCGGGGCTGACTCTGTCACTGTCACCGTCTCTAGAGTTGCCTGTGGGACACCACGTGAAGATGAACACCCACTAATACTATCAAACCATTGAGAAGGACTTCATTATAGTGTGGTATTATAGAGGTGAATAGTTGGACTGACCTCGGTGGTGGGCTTGCTGAGCTGTTCCTGGACCAGCTGGACAAACTGTCGGCCATTGTTTTCTCTCTCCTCGGCTCTATCAAACACTGACCAATAGAGATTCTCCAGAGTCAGCTTCCTGTTGGGGCAGAGAGGGGAGGGAGAGAGAGAGGGGAGGGAGAGAGAGGAGAGAGGGGAGGGAGGAGAGAGGGGAGGGAGAGAGAGAGTGTGTGTACAGAAAGGAAAAGAGAGAGGTGAGGGAGAGAAATAGGAAGTGGAAAAAAGAGGGGGTAGGGTTAAAGGTGAGAGAGTAAAGTTCCCAGCATTCCATTAGAGTGACGTTGGGTCGTGAAATCCCACTGGTCTCTCACCTCCCAAGAAGCCAATACTATACTATATTCATCACTGCTATAATTATTTGACACATTGAGAACATTAATCAAGGTCAGTACTATGAATTCCATATTCACCTGTTAGCAGACAAAGATTGTTCTAAGTGCTTACTGTACATGGTGCTGACAGCACACAGTGCTCAAATGACATGCACTACTACGACTGACAAGAAAGGCTAAATACGTTTTCTTACATTCCAAAGTGAAATTTCTGGATCACGTCTGCCTTTGGGGTGGAAGAGACGACCACGATGGGTTTGTTGGAAATGTAGGCCAGAGACACGTGGTCCGTGCAGTGGTTCATTTTAGCTGACGTGGCGCTCACAACTGAAACCAGGCACTGCCGGGAGGAGAGAAAGAGGGAATGTTATTGTGGGAAGCTGGTATATAAGGAGTGGCAAGGAGTGGGCATTGCAGTAGAGAGCTATTGTGGAGGTTATTTTAGAGAGAGGTCCAAATAGGGGGACAGTGTGTAAAGGGTGGGCATGGAGCTGATTTGGGAGATGATTTTCACAATTTGGGAGCAAAGATTGCAAGGGTTGCAAGGGTTGACTGACATTCCAGTCTGAGCTAATTTTGTGGGTCAACCCAGTAATTGGAAGCCAATATTGCAATGGGACAAAAAAACTTGGCAGCCTGTCTGGAGTGCCAGACATTTGAGTGGGTGGAACCTGCTATTGAGAGCTAACTCAATTACTCCCTATTGCAAACAGAATCCTTTTGCAGTACACACCCACAGTGCAGACCCTGTAGAGAGAAGCCTATTGCTGATGAGACTACTCATGTGCTGCCAGTGGTGGAGTTGGGAAAAGCTGGGCCTATGCCTTTTTGGGGCCCCAAGGGACTCAACCAGCCCAGCTAGCTGCAAGTGGCTAGTTATCCTAGCTGCAAGTGGCTAGTTATCCAGACAGAGTCATACCTTTGTGTCCACAAGAACTTTTCCTAGGATTCTAGCGTCTTTCTCCACGTTGCTGGGTTTCCAGTAGACAGTGAGAGATGCTCCCTCCATCTTGCCTGGGGGCACAAAGCAGCGAAATATTTACGAGCATCATCGTATATGTACTAAAACTGAATGCGATGCAAGCATCTAATGCACGCACCCTTGATGAACTCGGCCAAAGCAGCATCTTCGCTAGTTCCACTGATCGCTACGTCGAACGGCCCAACCGGCACAGCTTCCGTCTCCGCTGCTGTGGTCAGAGAGAGAGAAAAGAGCAGCTGAAGGGTTTTAGCTAGCTAGGAAGATGGTTAGCTACCTTTCTTGGCTTGTTTGGCTCCCTCAGTTGCCGCTCCACCGCGTTGCTTGCTCGAACCGCCGCCCATTCCTGCTCTGCCGTATGTCCGTATGTAAAGTTGATTGCAACGCAGCAGGTAAGAATGCAGCACAGAAAAACTCAGCTCAAACTGACTCGATCAGCGATTTTGTACTAAATAAGGAGAGCGAGCGCTCGGCGTTAGCCGCATGGGCGCGGCGGGGAGCGGGCGGGGCGCGCTGCGCACACGCATGCGCAGTAACTAACTGGCGGCGGCCGGGTGGCCGCGCGCGACGTTTGGTGCATGCTATAGCTAGTAGTATAGTGCCGTCCGGTCGCGGTAGTGTGGACGGATGTCCGGATGATGTAGCGCGCGAGCGCTGAAAGAGGGAAGCATGCAAGGGGGGGCGGGAGACCGACCGCCGCGGAATTAATTAACCGCACTGCACGCATACGCGCATGCGCCGGCTCTTCTACAAAAGCGAGAAGGAGCGAGACTGAGCAATCCGCTTCACCTTAGATGCTACTATTTCTCACTGCATGTCGTCGCTTAGCTCAACGGTCATGGCATCATCGGAGCATACTATCGCCCGCAGCGCCAAGCACCAGCGGACAGTGGAGGCGTTCGACGCAGCGTCCTCCCCGCACCCAATTGTCGTAGGACACATGTGCAAACAGGACAAGAGCGGCCACAGCTTCAGCAAGAGGTATTTCGCACTCTATGAAGGCGGTCTGTTGGTGTACTACACGCACAAACGAGAGTTTGAGGACGATGTGAAGAAACGCAAAGGAATGGTGAGTGGGCATTAGTACAGAGTTAGAGTTATCCGGGATATTATGTAGTTGATGGATGTTCTTTTCCGCTACACAGCCCCTACACTGTACACTGGTAAAGCTGGATGGACTGTATCTAACAAGACCCAAGGCTTTGTTCCGTGGGATCAGGCACAGTTTCACTCTGCACACTCCAGAGAGCTCCAACCATAGACAGTGAGTCTATATACACCCCCGCCTGCGAGAGGCCTCTTCCTTTATGACTTCAAAAGAATTGCCGATTGTTATATCACTGTAGAAGTGAAGCTGTGTACAGTGCAGTTTTGTGTATACATTTTACCAGTTAGTTTTCAGTTAGTAGTTTCCGAACCGGAGGTGCAGATTTCAACTCAAACCATATAAGGAACGGTGTTGGCTGCCAGTATTAAGTTGGCTGTATGCAGTTCTTGCCAAAGATACTATGTTGCAAACCGTGTCCTATAAACAAAATTTGCGTTTCGATGGTGAACTGTAGTCCAACATCTTAGACTCAACAAGGTTTATAGTAAGAGTTCTCAATCATTGTTTGCAGGGAATTCATCCTCGTGTGTCAGACCAAGAAAGACATGAGGATCTGGGTAGAGCAGCTACAATCACAGAACACAAGTCTGACGCAGAGCGTGATACCGCACAAGACTCCGTGCTACATTCAGAGGATGAGGCTACAGCACACTTCCTTACAGTCCGTGCTCTCTGTTGACAACATGGACTCTGCCTGGCTCAGCACGGGGAGCTACAACCCTGGCGATGTCGCCCTCATATTCAATGCTGACAGTCCTTCCATCCTCTCCACAGACTCCAACCATTCTGAAGAATTGACTGAGATCTAATTTGTGTCTCTCATTGTCTGTCCAAAGATTATAATATGTAAAATTTTCCACTCATTCTTGTTATACTGAAATGAGATTGCCTGCATCAGTTGATACAAAAAACATAAACAGCATTGCAGCGGTATATAAAATGTATAAGGTTCAGTTGTTGTCCTCTTCCGTGTCACTGGGCCCTTCTCTGATGCTGAGTTGTCGAATATCGAGATAGTCCACTGACATTGACGCACATGAATCGCTGGAGGCCACTTTCTGAATATCGTGACGCGGGGAGCCGGGACGAGCTGGATGATCAGTCACCAGCATGCTCGGGTGTGTTACTACGTGGTGATGTTGGACACCGTTGCTGGAGGTGCTGCTACTGCTGTCAGATCTGCGAGGGATCTGTGGGGTGTCTGGATGGATATGTAGAGAGTGGTCCTCCGATGACAGCAAGGCTGGATTCTGCTCTTGGAGGGCCTCGATCCAGTGCTTGCGCTCTTCCCTGCTTTCAGTGACAAGAAGGAAGTCGCTGCAGGGGGAGACATTACAGTGCATTGAGAGCTGAACTTTGCCACTTACAACACTTGAGGGGCTGCAAGGAAGTTCATGCAAAGGCAGCCATAGTGAAAAACCACAATGGGGTGTTAGTGGGTAAGTGCTAAAGTTATGCAATAGGAAGATTAGCTCATCAGGTCCAATACTCTCATACTCCAGAGAGTGATGGCTTTAGAAAACCCAAAAAATTGTTACTCACTGTCTTGGGTTACTCTTGTCCGGAGCGTGGAGAATAAAGCAAAATTTTGCTCCCTTTACTTTCTTCTCTGGCTTTGAGAGGTAGAGACTGTCCAATACGATGGCCTTGTGTCGGTGCTAATGAGGATTATTATTACAGGGGGAGGAGGAGAGTAAACCCCACACGGCAGTCAAAGTGTGCCATGCATGACCTAACTATGGTGTTTTGCATTCCTGTGTTTTCTGTTACAGGGCTTAGGTCATGCTGACAACATATTATGGTGTGTCTCTAACACAAACAAATACCCACCCTACAGGTATATACTACCGATCTCAGTGTGTGTACGTAGCTGCCAAAGCTACCAGGATATCCAGCTACCATAATACTTTGAACCTGGAATAAGCACACATAGACAATCAGCCAAACCTCCGCTTACCTCCAGCGAGCCCTTGGCCAAGTCCCTCTTGTAGTCGGCCTCCTTCTCGTAGTAGACCAGCACCCGCGGGAAGAGGACGAAGAACCGCTTGTGGAAGACGACGTGGGTGTGCGCCTCCTTGTACATGCATCCAGAGCGGACCGGGGAGGCGAGGTCCAGGCCTTCCAGCAGCGGTTTCACGCTGGCTGGGTGCTGGGGGGCCTTCCAAGGAACGTGCACGTGGGCACTCATGGCGCACTCCAGGCAGCAGCCTTTGAAACTGGAAAACCGCTTAGTAGCTCCGGATCAACTGTAGTGTATGTAGCTTCGCGTAACGCTCTCTCTGTCTCTCTGGCAAGCCCTCCGGCTGAAGACAGAGTCTTCTAACTGCGAACTGTAACTCTTATCTTGCGCAACTGACACTCAACATGCGAGAGGAATGAAATTCATAATGCGTGGGGCCAACAATGCGTGACTGTATGACAACTAGAGGGACAGTGACTGTATGAATTCCTGCAAGGCAGCGAGGAACAGTTGCGGCTGGTCCGTGTGCAGCAAGTGGCCTGCTTCTGGTATGTGTCGCACAGTGGAACGGGGGAACAACCTCTGTATACTTGGCAGGGAGCTCTCCCTGGGAAAAAGTGAGGGGAGGAAGCAACTAATTTCCCCTTACTACTAAATCCTATTATTGGCAATTATCTAGGGTCTTTCTGCAGAATTACCATAGCATAAGCTCACCCGATGACATCAGAGTTTCCGCCACCCAGAAAGAGGGTGGGGCCAGTATATGTGGCCCCACCTACATCGGGGAAGGTGGAAAGATGGGGGAACATTCGGTGCAGTGTCTCCAGATTGGCCTTCCACCTCAGTCGGCCCGTCTCCTCGTCTTGATGAAGGTTAGTCAGAAGGAAGTCTCTCAGAGGAGATGACTGGGGGGAGAACACAGGAGAGATCTATATTAGTGCATGAACGCGTGTGAGTGGAAGCGAGAACTGCAGAAATTTCGCATAAAAAAGAAGCATGCAAATGTTCACGTATGGGCACCAGCATGACATATATAGCAGATAAAAAACTGCACTGTTCGAAGGTTAGCCAGCTCACTAACAATAATGAGCGATATCATTATAGCGAGAGAAGTATATATATATAGGGAAGGGAGAAGACGAGGGAAAGGAGAAAGGGAGAGGGAGGAATGGAAGCTGACTGGAATCTTCTCTCGTAGCTGCTCGTCAGCCTCCCTCCTGTTGGCGATGGTGTCCAGGTCGAGGTCTCTGAGGAGACCCAGGAGAGCCCCGACCGGACTGGGCTGTCGTCGCGGTCTCTCTGGGGAGGAATCCAACACCACCAGTGCCTCCACCAGCTGGGGATACCTGCAGTCAGTCATTGATCAGCCTCACACGTGTAACATTTCTTAGCACGGTAAAACTGACACATTTGAATAGATGTGCAATTTCGCTTTCCGCATGCCAATTTGCTGCAGCAAATTATGTCAAATCTAACCTGGAATAACCGACCACCTACTTGAGAGCAGTAAGCATGGCAGTGGATCCGCCCATACTGTGGCCGACCAGAACAGTCTTCGCCAGGTCCCTCTCCTTCAGGAACTGGACCACGTCTCTCGCCAGGAGGGTAAAGGTCATGTCTGAGGTGTGCAGACTGTCTCCGTGGTTCCTAGCGTCAGGTACGTACACCTTTGGTTTCACAGGAGACGGTGTGAGGAGAGGAAAAATAATGGGCTGTAAACACTACACTCGGACAACAACACTCTCATAGAAAAGTACTACCACTAGTACGGACACTCTGCTCTTTTAGACAGAGCGCTCTTCCTAAGGACAGGTGTCGCGGTACATTTCATCCCCCCGAATTTTTATCCGGGCGGATAGGATATTCTATCCCCCCCGGATAAAATTTCCTAGGATATTCTATCCGCACCCGGGATATTTTATACCCCGTGCTGTGCGTTATTAGGAGTGTCGAAACGCAGGCGGGTTGTTATTTTGAGGTTCTGTGGGGGATTTCAACGTTACAGAATGCGATGATAGCCTTGTTTGGAGTTACACCAGCGGACTGTAGAACACTACCGGATATCCCAGCGAGCGTGGAGCTCAGGTTCGCAGGTGAAGGCGAGCAGACCCGCGCAACCGCTGTGTCTCGAAGAGAAACAGAGTGCAGTCGTGCAGATTCAACTCTGTATGAGCAGCGACGACGCCAACAAAATGGTCCCGCGCGTTTAGATGCGCAACCGTATGCGCAGAAACTTTTCTTATTAGAGGGATAAAATATCCGGACCCCGGATATTCCACACTAAGAGTATTCTATCCGGCCGGATAGAATATACTATCCCCCGGATAAAATATACTGTGACACCGGGCCCAAGGCATAATCCGTGCATGGTAGCAGGGCTCACTACTCGGTCCAGCCGCTCGGCCATGCGAGGTCCGAGGGAGCGCCAGTTGCGAGCGGAGCCGAGCATCCCGTGGAGGACGGTCAGCGGAGCCGCGGCTGACGTCGGCCGACCAAACACCAGAGAGTTTAGCTTCACTGCACCAGCCCTGTGTCCACAGACCATTCTTCACCTTCTCACAAGACACGCTAGGCATAATTACCGACATCTTCAGTAGGATTGAAATGTTTATTCGCCCGCTTGGCCTTCACCACCAATCTTCTCCTTTCCAGCTGTTTTTTTTCTAAAAGAAGCGCACCTACGACACGCATACGATGACGTAATAGCTGGACACGCGCATGCGTACATACACTGTGCGAGGCCGGCCGATCGAGCACACACAAAGCGCGCATGCGTGAGACCCATCCTATGGCCTAATCTCTACCAAAGTTATGAGTCAGTTGAGGTCTATCAACACGAATCAGTTGCTCAGCAACAGTGAAGAAGCCATGGTAGTGAACGATATCGGGCGTGGTGTCGCAGTGGTAGTGACCCCCGTCTCCGTGGTTACTGAAGCAGTGGGTGTGTTCCACACGCAGGTCCAGGCCAGGGTCGTGGCTGACAAACTCAGAGAGACAGACCAGGGGAGAGGAGGTGTCGTAGAACCTCAGCCACTTGTTCACGTCTTCATCTGATGTCAGTGGTGTGACTGAGAAGTCGGGCTGGGTGGAAAAGGGAGGGGTCTAAGTGCAAGGCTGTTGAACTGTGCTATATACTGTACACATTCACTGAAAATTCCAGCTACCAACCTAGTTTATTAGTTCATCAGGACCCCAAACAAACACAGCTGTTTAAGAAAATGCCCAATCTCATGCACAATTAAGGTCGTCAGAGTACGCTACACTTTCGGTATGTTTTGCATGTGATTAAGTATGTGAACTCGTAATCTTAAACTGGAATTTTAATTCCAGAATACTTCCGCCATTAGGAGCATAATTATTCACAAAATTGGCTAATAAATGATCTGTGGATGACACTGAGCCTTTCCTCTTCTGTTTTCCCTCAGCTGCATGACTGTACTGAGGACTCCCTGCCAGCTCAACAGTTTACTACTGTAGTGCGATGAGAAACCGCAATTCTTTCGCAACTTAAACGCACACAAAACATCCTGAAAGTTACCTACGAGCCGTAATAGTCACACACACGCTCGTCTTATGGACAGGAACAGAACTCCTAACCATCCTATACTCTAAATACTGATCCATTGTCGCGGGTGCTGGCCAATAATATATTGCATGCCAATATTCACTGGTTCTAGTTCACACACACACACCATGACATGGAGCTTTGCCCGGCCGCTCTTGATCTGGAAGACTCCGCCCATTCCCACCGGCTCCGCCCCGTACCGCCCGGCGACCGTCTTCCTCATGGCGGAGACAAAGTTGTCTGAACCTGTTCTTCTCCTGGCTTGGATCTCCAGCACCTAAGAACACATTCATTAACCTTGACACAACATTAACTTTTCAAAAACTGGACAACTTTTCATATCCATACACTCCCAAATGCTTCAACATTCACACACTTTACTAAAACAGTGAAAAAACAATGAATGTATGCATAATTATAATAATGCTAATTTACCTGTCCCAGGTTTTCCTTCACTGATTAGCACATTGGCCAGGGGCCCAGCCTCAAGAGAGGGATACCGCTCCAAAATGCAGGAGCCATCCTAGACAGGAGAGAGAGAGAGAGAGAGAGAGAGAGATCATAATCACAAGTTGAAACTGATCAGCAGCAGCACTGGACTGTGTGTTGCGTGCAGTTGCTTCAAAACAGAATCATAATCCAGTGTCAACACTGACAGAACCAGAGAAGGAAGGATACACAAGCACTAGCTCTATCTCGCCAACAGGTACCTCAGTAGAGACTCTGGCAATATGAGTGAGATTGGTGCCTGGAGAGGAGCTGTGAGGAGCCAGGGCATTCGGCATCATCTGTCACAGCAGTATTCAGCCAAGGAATAAAGAGGGAGACAGGGAGGAGAAATGTTGTTTCTTTGAGTAAGATAATTTCAATGTCAAAACAAAGGCAACAAACTAAACAACGACTCAGCTAGAGGGTATTTGCTCACCTCACAGTTGACTCCTGCAGCCTGACTGGAGCCAGCTCCTGCACCAATGATAAGTCCTCCGGGCAGCCCAGCCAGTGCTGCAAGCTGTCCAAGATCATATGTCTACAGCGGAGGAGAGGTTGGGAGCCCAATTAGGTTGAGTGCAGTAATACAATAGCATAATGTTTGTGTTTTATATTTCAGCAGTGATAAGGATCGGACATGACGCAATACAGTGGAGCCTCCCATATACTACAGTATAAAGGGACAGTCGTATCATTGACACTGTTCATACTTGTTTCATTGTATATATTGTGAAGAGGAGAAGAAGGTGCAAAGGAAGTGAGGGAGTGAGGGAGAGATATCGCTCAGCCGTAACACCTTCATTAATTAACCAACCCAATAGGCATATATGTATGTCCCAACGCACATGCCCCCCACACACACACACACACACACACACAGTCGGTCCCTCTGTGCAAACATGTGTCTGCAGACATTCCAGCAATGCTATTCGATGGCTATACCCACACGCTGCTCTAGAAACACGAGCCACTGCTGGTAACCCCCAAATACCGCCATAGTATCATCTCCCTCTCTCCAAAACAGGACGACACTATGTCCATATTGCCATATTACAATTATCAGGATGATTGGGCAAATGTCATAAAATAGCACTGTCCTTGGAAGTCAGGCTGAACTAAGACAAACTGCATAATCTGGGTCACCACTAGACCAGCACACGCCACCATTAGCGGCAGATGCAAGACACACTGCCTAATCTGGGTCACCACTAGACCAGTACACGCCACCATTAGCGGCAGATGCATGCACACATACCTGGATACAAATAAGGGTGGCACAAACACACACTATAATTGGACACATATACCACAGGGTGTAAAAATAACGATGGGATACAAATAATTATTGTTAGTCCGACAAAAAAAAATCAGCGTGCAGAATTTACCATGTGCATAGAAGCTACTGCTCCTGCTTTAGGAAATCGTGAAATCATATATTATCAACTCCACCTTTGTTTTGTCTGGTACGGGCATCAGGTATGGGACTCCGCCCACATCCAGTAGCCGTGGCGACCCACACAGACCTGTACATCCACCATTCAAGAAATGGAGAGGAGGGGAGAGAGTAGGGAGATAAATTGTGGCAAATCATGGGCCAAATGAACCATTGTTGTCCTTAGCTGACAAACACAGGTTTGGCGTTTTATGACGTCAAAATGTGAGTATTACATTATCATAATTTAATGCGAGTTTGATGCTCAGATCTGCTAAAATCTGAACTAAGATTGAAAAAGTTGATAGTCAAATGGCTGTTCACCATACTTTTGATATACACAGCTAGACAATTGTCATTTGGCACTATTTACCGTTCCTAATTATAGCAGAGAGGAACTGCGCACCGCAAACAAAATCCCATGAAATGCTATTATAATACAATAATGGAATCAGTAATGGCTGTATATGGCGTCCACACCATATTTGGAAAGAATCGTTACTTTGTAATTTCCTGTTGATCATTTTCCTGGCCTCACACTGTATTATTACTAACACCATGACCTTTACACCCGCCAAACTCTAGACGACTGCGAACTATAGAATGCGGCTGAGTGCATAGCTCCTGCAGGGGTGACCGACATTCCCCCCAGTGGGTCCAAAAGGTGGGTTCAGGAGTGAAATATCAACTGTAACAACCTCGCTGCTGATCACAAACTTGGAACAGGAAATGATGTAATGGTTGGTAGAAGTGTATATGTATAAGGTCACTGTTCTCACACCAACAAACTGAGCCCATATCACTGGATAATTATAGCCTCCTAGGACCACCCCTTCCCCCTTTTGAGTAAATAACACCTCTAAAAAGGAGAACATAATGGTGGTGGGTATATAGTGGTCTAATCTGGACACCGCTGAGACAGGCCAACGGTTCCACGTTAGTGAAAAATGTCCTTATTTCAATTTGACGCAAGAAATGTTCCTCAGGAAAGAAATAGTGTCCTATTAGAGAAGGGTCCTCACTTCCAAGTGTGTCCTTTCCCTTGAGAGGAGAGTATATACGTTTGATAAGTTTGAGAAAGCAAAACTGTGGCCTATGGAGTAAGACACTGGAACCTTCCCTGATTAGCACATTGGCCAGGGGCTATGATGCATAAATCCCAAGGGGGAGAAAGTCTGCACCCTATTATTAAGACCCTCGTCACACGTAATGACCCTTATCAAATGACTCAGATGACAATTTCCTGTAATTAATGTTGTGGTGACCTTTATTTCCTCATGATGATGAAACTGACAGTTAAAAATGTTTCACTCAAAATTCGGACATTTTCCTCAGAATGCGGGGCTGGAATGAGTAGGTGAGGTTACTAATTGACCTTGGGCGGCCAGATTCCATGTCGGGAGACTGAGATCAGGACATTCCACTACAGAAACACTGACCTCTGAGAAATTCCCTTTCAGACCTTCTTCTAGTACTGAGGTGGAGAGAGGTGGAGAGAGGGGAGGAGAAGGAGAGAGAGAGAGAGTGTGTGTTTGTGTGTGTGAGGGGGGAGAGAGGGAAAGAGAGAAGCTTCACTCAATGTTCTCAACTTTGGTGGAAATCTTTTCTTGTTTTCTAGCACAGAAGGTCGGACAGCTAGTGTGTGTTTGTGTACAAGTATAAACGGTATGCAGCAGGGCAGCCATAGAGAGGCCGCAGCCCTGTCTCCACTCTGGGGTGAGCGAAAGAGAATTTCCGGCAGCGGCAAGGTTTGCCACACACCAGACAAGGCTGTGCAATGCTCCAGCCAGGCACACTGAACTGGTTGGTATGTGAATGCCTGAGAATGGAGGCTGTGGGGAAGCTCAGCAGGCAGTGAAATCAAGCATTCCAAATTCCATACAGAAACCTTGTCGCACAATGGCCCACCAGTCAATTACGTTTACGTCATGTGTAACCGAAATTCCGCGGAGCAGCGAACTCGCCGTCGGCGCGCTACGAGCCCAACGCGAACATCACAGAAACCTCGCAAACAGAAAAAATCCCGATCTACAAACACTGCATAGGCGCACACACAAAACTGAACACACACCTTCCGCTAGTTCCTCCAGAGGGGGCACTAACAACGCTCGCTTCTCCACGGGTAGTGACATTTTCACTGAAATGCGCATGCGCACATAAATTGCATAGTTGTGGCAATTATTGTGGGTTTATAAAAGTGTTCGCAGCTCAGCAACGGTTGCAAAGTAAAAAAAACTTCCCTAACAACAGCGACCTTCTGTACGAGGAGATGGCGAAGAGAGGCACGTTTGCGTTCGAGTTGGCGAAACCGAGCAAGCGGGGTATGCTCATGAAACAAGGCTCCCTGCACAAGGCGTTCAAGTACCGGTACTTTGTGCTGTACCCTGGTTTTCTGGTGTACTACGAGACGGAAAACAAGTGGAAGGTGGACCTCGCCAAGGGAGAGACACTCGGGGTGAGCACTAGTGTCGCGCTGCCTCTTGCTTTGATCGAAAGGACGCACCAATTGTACGCACGCTCCGCCGGTAGAGCGAAACGTATAGCTAGTGACCGTAGCTTGTAACTAGCCTTGTAACTCCTGTCGCGTTTGCTTGTTTGTGTTTACAGAAACGACAAGCTTGCCTTGTTATAACCCTTGTTCGCTTGTATACTTGGCTCCAACAAATGCAGCATAACTATGTACTTCATTTCTCTCTCTGCCTCTGTTTCAGAACCGGATTGGAGCTATAAAGCTGAAGAACGGGACAGTCAATGTGGCACGTGATACTCCCAAAGGCTGCAAGTTTGGGCTCATAGTCCATGCCCCTGATCCAGTCAACAAGAGACAGTAAGACCCTCCAACCTCCCTACTCCCTCCCTTTCTTAACTTTTACTGTTACCATCCAACTCCCTCTTTCAAACTGACAACAAACTCTATCTCCACCTTCCTGTCTTTTATTCCCACCTCACTCTGCATTATATTAAAAACACACATTCGATGGGCAGTAAATAGTAATTAGCGTTTGGTCCTCTGTGTATCTTTTTATCTTGGGAACAGCAACTTGAGACTTGGAATGCTAGCAATGTGAAATGGGGTGGTGTTAATATGTAGGATCTGGCATTATATTACTAGCAACAACAATCTGAGTATGGCAAGGAACGCTTATTATATACAGTCTGGAGCAAAAAGCTTTTATAAAAAGTCTTAACGTTGGGGGAGCCTTATACTTACGCTAGCAAACTCCATTCCATGACTCAATTACTGGATGCCTTTTCATATGGTTACCAACACACAGACAATGGCTTCTGCTTTCCCTGTTACGTATATAGGTATGTAGTGTGTGTATGTATGTATTATATACAGTGGCCCTGATCAGTTGGGCCCTGGTATATATAGCATGCTCTTCCGCCTGCTGTTTTGAGGCATTATTTTTGTTTGTGAAAGAATTTCTTTCTGGAATTTACACGATTCGGACAACCAGGTTTGCTCTCTTGGCTTGCCAGTTACTGTACTGATGGCTGCCACAGGCATAGCTCGTTGTCTCGAGGAGCCCCTGGAATTATGGGAAATGCGGAGATGAAAGAGTTTTCATGTGGGCTGGAGGGGAGCCTAGGGAGCTGTGTTTGGAGGAGCCACGTGTGTTAAAACTTCCTGTTTTGCAGCCCAGTTTCGCTACATGCAGCCAAACGGAAAGGGAAGAGTGCCGATGTGGTTTATGATGAAGAAAGATGAGGGAGCTTTCTTTAAAGTGCCAGTGACAAGGATTGTTTCAGCTCACCTGACTGTGTGCTATGCTTGATGTGGCACTAGTGATGTGCTGTTTAGGTCTAATCTGCAGTTGAATGTGAAAGAATGAATGGAAGGCATATTTTGTGCAATAATTGTCAGTTGTGCTCTAGTGCAGGGGTCTATTGCTGGTCTGGCTGATGAGTGAGTTGTGTTATTATGGCTGTGAGAGCTGGAAACAGCTGAAATGGCTGGACCTCTTCATCGCAATGAATATTCCAAGATTCCGCCTGCGTTGCTGTTGTTGTGTATAGCAGGAGCACACACACACACACACACACACACACACACACACACACACACACACACACACACACACACACACACACGTGCAGGCAGGCCAGCCAAGGTGTAAACACCGTGGGTAAACACTGGTGTTATTCTCCCTAGCTAACAAATTTACTCTCCTCCATATGTTGGAGGGTGGGAGTTTATAACTGCCACCTACAGCAGTCATATAGAGACTCTGCTGATGCGTTTATAGCCTGCCGGGAGAAACAAGGCACCTTTGTAGTATGTACGTGACTTTAAAGTGGGGTTGGAATGCAGATAGTAATCACGCCGGCTCCATTGAGGGGCTCCTGGGGAGTACTCTACTCCATTGTTTGTGAGTCTTCTGTGGCTTACACAGCACAGGAAGGAGTGTGTGGCAAACATGGAAACGGGGAGAAGTGTAGATGGAGAATTCTCAGGATGTGGGCCATATACTCACTTTCTCTGAAGACCTGCAATCATAGTATATGCCATCACTTTTGATGTCTCTTCTTCCCCTTTACCCATTTCCACGAATCTTCCTGCATGTTAGTATTCACTTTTTTCTTTTTCTCTTCTCTCTCCCCTTCCATCTCCCTCCCTCTCCCCCTCTCCTCGTCTCTCTCAGGTCGTACTTACTGAATGCAGTAAACAAGGGAGACAGAGACAACTGGATAACTGCAGTGAGGAACGCTATTCCACGCAGCCCAAAGCTGGCCAAGAAGGAGATGAAGGCAGAGGAACCAGCTCAGACCCAACGCCCGCAGAAAGTCCTCAGACAAGACACGGCGATTACTGCAGCTCTCCTGGACACGGGGGATGGAGAGGAGGAAGAGGTAGTGCATTAGCCAAGTCATCAATAAGCCACAAGCAAGCATATTAAGCTAATTATAAGATACTAGGTTTGAACTCCAACTGTGTTCTTGGTTTATTGGGGGAGAAATCAGGAGTTTTCTCTCTGCAAATAGCTAATGTATGGTGTCTCTTGAAGCGTGGGGAGCCAAATATGGAGTGACACACACTCTCTCATTACAGGAGACTAGTATTGACAGCCACCTGTCCACCAGTCAGAACAACGAGGCTCTGCAGAACTCACACAACCAGCAGGACGATGAGGAGGAGGAAGAAGAAGCAGCGACATCGTTCAATGATGACCTCATTTCACAGGTACAGACACACCTATGATAACACATACATCCATTCCTAGGAAGACAGCTGTTCTAGCTATAAGCAATAACGCTATACACTACTGCTGTTTGACATGAGGTATATTCCGTGTATTTCTTCAGGTACTTGGCACGAAGGAAAACGAAAGAGATGATTCCAGTGACGAGGAAACGGCAACAACTGGAGGTGAACACAACTGCGATGACATCATCGCTAATGGTCACTCCTCACCTACTTTAAATGGTACTGCCGCGAGCGAGCAAACCGAAACAGAGGAAACCAAAACAGACCAGTCCAATGGGGCCACCAAAATCATCCAAACTGGACCAGAGGAGACCAAAAAGGACCAGTCCAATGGTACTGCCACAAGTGACCAAACTGAACCACAGGAGACCAAGGAAGTCCAGCCCAACGGAATTGAACTGGAGGCGGAGAAGAAAGTAGAGAGTTCGATGGACATTGAGGGGAAGGTGGAAGTGGTGACGTCGGTGAAGGTCCAGGCATGTGGGAGCGACCAAGAAGAGGAGGAGGGAGAGGGAGGGAGAGACGAGGAGCCCAAGAGGAAAACCAGTACAGAGGTGGCCATCGCTGAAGTAAAGTCGGCTCTGACAATCACAATGATAAGAGAGAACACAGTCGACATTCCTGCCTCAGATACTGAATCAGATGGTACGTCTCAATTATCACGTGTGTGAAACCATCTTTCAAATCTCCTTTCTCTTCTTCTCTTTCTTGTTCTCTCTCTTTTCCACAGATGATAGTACAGGGGACGAGTTGGTGGTTCCCCCAGCCCCCCTGGAATCTCAGTCCAATGAACCCACGAAAGACGAACCCTCCGATTCCACTGACCCCTCACCCGACGCCTTTTTCCCCGAACCATCGATCCCCACAACCCCCAGCATTACCATCGAGAAAGTCCCGACACTGAAGAGGTCGGAGGTCGTGGAGTCAGACGTAATGAGTAAAGAGGAGGAGGAAGAGGTGGCCACACCTCCGCAGGCAATGGGAGACAAGTCGAGAATAGGTAAGTTTCTGAGAAAGGGGGGGGGGGGGGGGGGGTAAGGCCACCTTTGATTTCAGTATAGTTGGGAGGGGGGAAGGGGAACTGAAGATAGATGAGGAAGTAGTGGTTTCTGTATGGGTGGAGGGGGGAAGGTCACTCTTATGGAGCAGTGATAGTGTATGTGGGAAGGTCAGAGAACTAGTTTCATATTGGCACCTAATCTCCTGGAATTGGAGTGTAAGGAGTCATATTCATGGCCCTCAGCTCCAGTCATGTTTCTGATTTCCTCCTAGTAGACTGGTCAGATCAGACACTGGGGGTGGCCCTTCTATAGCCGTACTAGACAATTAGTTGAGTCATCATGTTATTCATCTCTCTCTCTCCTCAGCCCCAGCCCCGTTCATAGAGAAACGTGGATTCCTCTACAAGGAAGGCGGTCAGAGAAAGACGTGGAAGTTGCGATACTTTGTCCTGCAGCCTGGCATGTTCTCCTACTACAAGAACGCTACCGTGAGTATATATTATATACCAGTCCAATATTATTGATAGACACTTTAACCAAGCTTGCTAGTCAATAGTAAAAGATAGAGCGTATGACAACTGGTGCTGAGCCTCAATCAATAAGCAATACATGAGGATTGGTTTGCACATCTCTTTCCTCCCTCCCCAGGCCACCAAGCCGCTGGGAGAAGTGAAGCTAAAGAACCTACAGATCAGATATCCCAGTGCCAGTAAGACTCCCACACTCTGTGTGCATTCTTTCTGCTGTCACACAGTTTCCCCTGCACCCATCTACACATACTGTGCAACATCGAGTCTTCTGTAACACAATACCATGTGTTTTCTGTCGGCAAATTATCATGGATTACGAATTAGCTCAGAGCATTGTCACGCGTGCTAATGACTCGAAGCAGCAATACTGTGACATGTTGTAGTTGCTTAGAGATCAGGTGTACTCAGTGTGCATTGCATTTTGTGGCTGTGGTGAGAGTGTTGGGATGTGTGTTCACCAATAGAAGCCTGTCAGCAGCACTCTCTCAGTCCCTTGGCTGGTGGAACCTGAACTACTCCACTGCTCTCTCTATATAGACAGCCAATAGACAACACCTTCCATGTGTGGACGCCTGGGGAGTCAGTATTTATTATGTCATGTTAGTTTACGTGGTGGTGTATGCATATTCGAGATGACTTGCCCCAAGGGTTCATGACTTTATCATTAATCCTCTCTATCTCTCTCTCTCTCTGTGACTGTAGGCGCACGGAAGCAGTCGTTTCAGTTCATAATCCACACAGAGAGTGCCTGGAACAAGAGAAACAATTACGTCATTGCTGCACAGACTAACTCAGAAATGAAACAATGGCTCACTGCCTTCAAGGTACATACAACATACATCCTATAGTTCAAGCTGGACAATTGGTGTGCATTGAATAATCATGACGAAATTCAATGAAGATAATTATGCATGCTGAGAGAGTCTACTTGAATAAGTTGCCTAAAACCAGTAGCTTTGGTCCATGACAGTATGTGTATAGGTAATAATAGGCTTGTAAAACCAGTTTGTAAACCTGCTTCCCCCAACAGTTGGCAGGGCAGAAGAACATCACACCAGCCTGCACGCCTCCTGGAAGTAGCGATGATGAAGCCACGCCCACCACTTAGTGGAGCGGCAGAAAAACGTCTTACTGTTGTTTGTGTTTCTTGTTTTTTTGTTGTCAAACATGCACTTTATATACACACACTCACTTCTGCATTTCACATTTTAGACCAAAATTATATATATATATTATTATCGCAAGCCATCTGTGCTCTCCATTATAATGCAATTTTTGTGCAAATACTGTGTTTTTGGTGATTTAAAAGCCAGTGAGTGGTTGTCATCACACTGGAATGGGAATAGAATCTCTGCCTAGGATCTGTTCCATTCTGCTCCGAAGTTGTCTTCGCTCCACGGGGGTGGTTGCCGAGGCAACCATCTCGGTCAGCTGGGCCCTGTTGTGGGCCACCAGATGTCGCTGACACGAACGAATGGTGCCTGGTTTGTAAACATAGAGCAGCAATTTATGGAGACAATCTCACATGACGAAAACACTTTTGTTGGAAGAAGTGAGGGAGAGAGGCTGCAGAATGCTGTAATGTACTGAATTCTCTTTCCTATATATAATATTTAATATCAGGTGATAGTGGAAGGCTATGTCATTAAGTAGCTACTGAAGCTAAACTAAGGGTGAGAAAGAGGGAGTTGCAGTAGACTAAGGCTGCAGGACATTAGAGATGAGACGAGAGGGGTTCACCTCCGAGGTGGATGAGGGAGATGGAGCAGGGGGTCCCGTGGAGGGAGGTGAGACTGGAAACGGCGGTCCACACGGCACGGTGGTGGGCCCGCGGACACCGCACTATTGCCACACCTGTTACCACGTTCAGGTACTTCACTGGATACAGCAATAGGACAGAAGAAAGTGCTCTAGTGCGGTGTCCTTATTTCAGGGGTTGTTTTGAATTAAAAGGTGTACATTTTAGAGAGGTGACCTCATTTCCATAGAGAAGGGTTGCACCTGGCATCAACGTGGTGTGCATGCGCAAACGGAACGTTTACGTACCGCAGAGGGAGCGATACACGGAGGCGAAGCCGTAGTCCCCGTGCAGAGCAGAGACGGCATCTCTGAGGCAAAGGAGCAGCGAGCGAGTGGTGGCCCCGCGTAGCGCGGCCCCCCGGGGACCTTGGGGGTCGGAGTGTATTTCCACCAAAAGATACCTGCACAGCGGGGGAAAGGATAGGTGAAGACACGCTGGACCAGGTTGGCAGCTCTTGCTATACCTGTTCTTGAATCTGACCATCTACAGTTTAGCCATCAGCGGTGGCAACTAATGCCCGACCCTTGCCCACGTGGTGTAGGCGCATGCGCACAAAATGTACTTGCGCATAAATAAGTGGTGATATAAAACATTATTACAGTTCTCTTGCCCTCTTTCGAGAGTTTTTCATGACTTGAGCTTTTTGATCTGCAAACGGACATGCCAAAATCGATGTAAATATTCACACAAGGTGTGTGTAATTATAGATCTAACCAGTGAGGTGGTCGGCTCTGCAAGGATCGTGTTTGAGAAGGAAGTGCTCGAGAGTTTCCCAGCCTCCTCCGACGCGGACCATCACACGATCAGACAGCAGCTACATCCAGAAACTGAATCATTTCATCATTGCAGTGATTGGGGGGGTTTACCCGTGCGTAGATGGTGATGAGTGATGATTTGGGGATGGAGACTGAGTTACTGGAGACGGTGAATTTTCCATTTCCACAGTGGTGGACCTCAATGGTCCGCTCACATGTGCACTCATTCACACACTGCATCACCTGCACACATTATGGATTAAGAAACAGTTATTCAGAGCATTGCTGATTTTTACTTCATACCTTTTTGTCGACTGTATC
This sequence comes from Geodia barretti, assembly GCA_030341885.1. Lineage (NCBI taxonomy): Eukaryota > Metazoa > Porifera > Demospongiae > Tetractinellida > Geodiidae > Geodia > Geodia barretti. Next base: position 63,256 of record CASHTH010001433.1, on the reverse strand, counting down.
TTTCTCGCCCGAACTTCTCAGTTTGTCGCGTGATGAAATTTTCCTCCGGCACGTTGGAGGTGTAGTCGCTGCTCCAGTCTTTCCAGTTACTGATACATGTTTTACTCGTTTTGCTGGAGGCCCTTTGCTCTCCTCTATGGTCTCGCTATCAACACCCTTCTCTTCCCCCTGGACTCCACTCTCTTCTTCATTTCCTTCACTTGAACACCCCTTCTCCTCAACTTCATCTTCCTCCTGCTCTTCTTTTTCCGCTTTTTCTCCTTTTTCCTCCGCCTCCTCTTCTATCTCCTCTTTTGTAGGTGTCTCTCTCTCCTCACCACCAGCTCTGTCTCCCTCTAGGACTTGAGCCTCTAGCTCCTCAATTTCTATCTCCAGAGCAACAATCTCGGGCGGACTCACGCCAACCTTCTCCGCGAACCGAGCCACGTCCAGCAGACAGAGGATGACTCTCCGCTCGTCCGAATGCTCCACGAGCCCCACTGACTCGAAAATAACGACCTCCTCCACGCCTAACTCCCGACACCATCGGATAAACTGAGCGGCGTTGTCCCGAGCTGTCGCCAGGAACATTGGGGTGCCTCTGGCGGCCTTGATAGGCTTGCAGGGGAGTTTTTGCGAGGGGACACGCACGGGAGATTCCTTTCCCTCGTCCTCCCAGCGTATGGAGGCCTCCTGGACTAGACCCGCCAGGTTACAGACCTGCACGCCGGAGTCAAGCGCGTCCAGGAAAGTCGCAGGCACAACTTCCAGACTCAGAACGTCTCGTCTCGCCAACCACCGACACAGGTCTCCCTTTATGGCCTCCAGCGCCTCTTGCTCCTCTGCCGCGAGGCGGGCTCGCACCAGCTCTGCCCTTCCTCCCTCACCACCAGCAGCAGCAGCTGCCATTGTTGTTTACCTCAGAGATACGAGACACGCCTATGAAACTTTGCGCATGCGCACTTTTGGCCGGTGTTGTTTACTCGGCTGCATGCAAGAGGCCAGAAGCCAGATGTCTGCAACCCACAGCCCCAACCCGCCAGCTACTACTAAGTTCACGTGGGAAGACTTGAGCAAGCTGAACCGTCCGCACAACGCGCACGTCGCCGTTCGGGGCAAGGTTGGCATCCTAAATCAAAGCTAGGTAGCTCTAGTATTATTACATCACTCTGCAGGTGTATGACGTAAGTAGTTTCATAGAGAAGCATCCTGGAGGTGTAGACCAGCTGTTGCTGGGAGCTGGGAGAGATGTCACCATTCTCTTCGAGTCCTACCACAACTTCAACGTCAGCAAGTGAGCTGCCTTCTGTCTCACCACCACTGCAGTCAAAAACTGCCTTGCAAAAATCAGCTATATGTAGTCTTGCACACTGAATCCTCACGTGAGGGGCTGGCCTAAAAACTATGTTGTGTAGTGATAATGATTACGTGAAGTTATGTCACAACATTATGCAGGGTGCTTGAGAAGTATTACGTTGGAGAGTTGATCAGCAACGAACTCCCGGTCTACCGTGAACCCAAGTAAGACGCTCCCATCATTACTAATATATACCTTTAGGTCAGAACCTTATTATGGTGGTGTCCTTTAGAAATATGCAGCACCCTAATGTTTTTGCAAGCAATATTCTTGGGCTACAGCTTCAAAAATTGGAGCATATGTATCCACCTGAAACAGTTGGGATTACTGGTAGGTTTATTCTACTGCAGTGAGTTCAGCAGAACAGTGAGGGATCGAGTCCACAGGTACTTCAAGGAACATAACATTGTGAGTCCGGAAAAATCAAAGACTTTTTAACACAAGTGTTTTTCAGGACCCGAAGATGTGTTATGGGATGTTTCTGAGGTGCCTGGTCCTCTTACTGATGACCAATACCCTCTGGGCCCTGACGGTCAGTCTGTAAGAAATCAACAGGAGAGGAATTTTTAAAGAACTTGTCAACAGATTTGCTGCTACCAGATGTGGGTGTGGCTGAGTGTGTTCTGTGCCTGTGGCTGGGGTGTCTGCAGCTCTCTACTGATCATGTCCGCATCACATGACACCAGGTGACGTATCATCCTAAACTACACGAAATTTGCGAAGTGTGATTGCTAGAATCACGAACCACAGCTGTCTACACTACAAATAATTATGAGCCCAAGAACCCACGTCTACAATGCAACAAACCACTCTCTTTTTTCGACAATCTCTTCCTGTTTCTTAAAGTGAGGTCATCGTAAGTTTTCCCTCTCATTCTCCAGTCATTTTGCCGTCACCCACAAGCCGTGGGTGTGGAAGCTCCTGGGAGCCATCAATGACTGTACCACAGGGATGTCTATGTACGTTTGGACCCACCAACACGTGGTAGGACATCACGTCCATACTAACGTGGACCAAGTTGATCCCGACGTCTTTACCACTCATGTAAGTAGACCCACTGTGACCAAAGAACGGTAGAATACACAGGGCCAATAGGAAATGAGAAAGGACCAACTTCTTTTGGGACTCAAACTTTTTCAAAGGTGCGATTTTTTGTGAGCAGAGGTCCACTGCTTACCGAGATTTTCTGCTGATTTCTAAAGTATGTATTTCCCCTCAGCAGTTGTTTTTTCCGAATGCCCTATTTGTCCAGGAGCCTCCAGATGTTCGCAGGATTCACAAGTCACAGAAACTGCTCTCTCGCTACTATTACCAGCACATCTACCTCGTATTCCTCTACTGCTTTGTGAGTGCAGACAGCAGTTCAATGTTCTTCTCTTCTTTTTCTCCACTTTCGAGCTGTGTGTACGTCGTTGGTTCAATCGTTGCAGGTTGGTATGAAGAAGAGGATTCAAGACTTTATTGCCGTGTATCAATTAAAAAATTGTGAGTCAACAGCAACATAGTCGCTTCCAAAAATTATCCCGATTTTGTTTATTAATATGCAAACTATCTCTCTCCTCTCTCCTCTTTCTCTTGTTGCTGGTTGCAGTGTCGATAAGGATGAACCCTCTCACTCACTCCCAAATGACCATATTTATAGTGGGGAAGTTTGTCTACATCACATGTCACCTTCTCCTTCCCTCTCTATACATGCCCCTGCCATTAGTGGTAGGTCAGACATCACTTGACTGTCACATGATGTCACATGCTCTCCATCAGGTGACCTTTGTGCTGCTGGGAGACTTTATAGCGTGGTACTGGCTGGTGATCATCACCCAACTTACCCATGTTTCTGCTGACGTAATCTGGCCTGAGCCAGACAAGAACAACTACATTGACATGGACTGGTACATACATACCATCAACCCCCTTTGAATGGCACGGTATTAATTTGTTCCAACCATTATTCATGACCTGTTGGTGAAGGGCGGAGTTGCAGGTGGCTACGTCTCAAGACTATGCAACAGACAGTCATTTCTGGAACTTTGCCTCAGGAGCCCTCAACAACCAGGTTTGAAACGAGAGCAACAGACACGCCCCAATTCCTCGTTGAGTGACATGATTATGATCGTGTACCTCCACTCCTTCACTAATAGAGGACGGTGGAGGGTATGCATCGGTAATGAAATAGTAATTGATGATGTAATCTATTCTACTCCAGATAGCCCACCACTTGTTCCCCGGGGTACTCCAATGCCACTACCCCGGAGTAACTCGTGTCGTCAGGGAAACATGTCGAGAATTCAACATCGAGTTTCGCCACACTCCTTCGGCCTGGGAAGCCATGAAGAAACACGTTTACTTCCTCAAAAGACTTGGCCAAGGAACTGATTAGATCAATTGTTCATGCACTGTGTAAATTGTTTGAAAGTATATAGCAAATGTTTTGTTAATATGATAATTTTTACAACCAATATCAGTATTATCCTACTGACAAGGACTAGCTATAATTATATATGTATTACACACAGACAACATACAGTACTGTGTCTAAAATACATAAGTATATATAAAACAAAGATTGATCAATCATCCTTTGATTCCTTTGTCTGTCCGAGAGTTCGAAGGTGGTTGACATGGCAACTGAGGGCCTCCCAGATGGTGTCAACGTAGTGGTAGGTGACGCCGAACTCCTTGCACGTCTGGCGGACTATGGGGGTGATGAGTGGGTAATGTGCCTGGATGACTCCGGGGAAGAGGTGGTGGGTGGTCTGGTGGTTCAGAGCTCCGGTGAAGACGTTCCAGAACCAATTGTCAGTGGCGTAGTCCTGCGTCGTGCCCACCTGCATCTCCGCCCTTTGAGGGTGTGTGTGTGTGTGGGAGGAGGGAGGAGGGAGGATGGGTGTTATTTTGTCCACAAGGTCAACTCACCAGTCCTGGTGGACCATATTGTCTTTTGGGTCAGGTTTCGGCCACTCAACCTGCAGTCAGTGTGTATTACCTCAACACTGCTGGGTCTCTCTTTAGTACGTACCTCGCTAATGACGTGAGAGGTCTGGAATATGAGCGCCAACCAGTAGCTGCCTACTATCTCCCCTATCAGATTACACAGCAGCTAGAAGAAGGAAATTGAGGAATGTAGTGTGAATAGAGTGGAACTTAAGCGTTGACACTTGTGCATACTATGGCCACCTCTGCGTATAGGACAATCTTCATGGTCTCAGTGTGTTCCACTGTACATCAATAGGGAGAAGGTTCCTGCCAACATACCAGACTGGTCCAGGGCATGAAGAGGCTGGGGATGAGAAAACGATAGATGCAGTGAGTGGTCTTCCCAGCGACGAATATGAGGAGCTGTTTTTTCGACAGCCTGTTCACCCTTATAGTGGCTGCAGGAGACAGACAGAGAGATGAGGTGAGAGGAGGGTCCACATTAGAGAGCACTTACAGTTTTGAAGAGTGTAGATGATGTAGAAATCCTGCAGTCGTGTCTTGATCCCTAACTGAAAGAAAGAGAGAGAGCCACATCAACTAGTGCTAACTCACGGAGAGAAGTAAGACAATCAAGAGAAGGCAACACACAACAAAGAAAGAGAAAGGAAGGGCTGTATCTATACTCACCACACAGTAGAGCATGGGCATGTAGATGTGCTGGTAAAAGTAGAGCGGCACCCACGCCTGTGTCCACTTGATGCGACGGACATCTGGAGTGTCCTGTTGCAACACCCAACAGCATTACCAGATGATGATGTCATGAATTGCGTACGGTGATGAGGTAACTTACAGATGAGGCAGTTTCAATGTCGGGATCAGCTCTGTCAATGTTGGTGTACGGATGATGACCCAGAGTGTGCTAAAGGATCAACAGTATAGAGTGATGTCATAATTATGGTTGTGATTTAACGAGCAGGGTTTTACCCACCTGATTGAGCCAGGCGATCATGGATGCACCCTGGAAGAAGTCGTGAACGCTACCGACTGCAAGCCACACCCACGGCTTGTGGGTGATGGCAAAGTGGCTGAATACAAGAAAGAGAGATTACGTATTCGGTGAATTTTTCGCTGTGCATACAAAACATTTTAGTGAAAGTTCACCTGGCGTCGTGGGTACAAGTCATGGCAACCAGAGCTGAGAAGAACCCCCAGCCAGCACCCATTACGACGCCCAGGATTGTGCTGTCACTGAACACCATCTGCAAACCAGAATATATACACCAGACGTAAGAAACTCTCCCCTCCCTCCTTCACTTGGAGAGGTCAAATACGGAGTGATTACACCCATGGATAAAATCAAATTCCTCAGCCAACTGGCCGTGTCAAAGCACAGACAAAATGCAGTCTGTTTCACAAAAAAAAACATCCTTTAGCTTCAATAGACACACACTCTCTGGTCTATACCTCACCATTCCCAACCAGAAAAGGTTGGCAGTGGCAAAGAACACAAAGTACCGGAAGAACATCCAGTAGCTGATCTTCGGGTCCTGCAGAGAGGGCACAGGGGGCATGCTATATAGTAAGGAGGGGAGAGAGAGTGTGTGTTGGAGACTAACAATGTTGTTCTCTTTGAAAAACGTGTCCACTCTCTCTCTTACAGTCTTGTGGAACAAACTGAATGGAGAAGAGGGGGAGGCGAAAGTGCTTGAACTGAAGTCTCCAACATAATGAAAATATACAGCCTGCATCTAATTACATAACCACTTTCCGCTACCCTTCTCTAAAGGTACCACCCTGTGAAGCACATACAGACTGTAGCCTAGTTTCTTACCCTGGCTTAGGGAAGACGGGCATCTCATTACTGACCAGCACACCGACATAGTACTTCTCCAACACCCTAAACCAGGGAGAAAGGTTTTTCCAAAAAGAGCAGCAAATGTGGCTCACTTGCTGACGTTGAAGTTGTGGTAGGACTCGAAGAGAATGGTGACATCTCTTCCAGCTCCCAGCAACAGCTGGTCTACCCCTCCAGGATGCTTCTCTATGAAACTACTTACGTCATACACCTGCAGTTGGGATACACAGAGGTCACAGAAGTGTCACCTTCACGAGTGAGGTTGACGTATGTACAGCTTCTCTCCCATCTCACCTTTCCCCTGACGGCGACGTGCGCGTTATGTCTCTCGTTCAGTTTGCTCAGCTCCTGCCACGTGAACTTCCGGACACCTGGGTCGCTCTGCACCGAGTCGGTCGGTTCCCGTACCTCGTCTCTCCCGCCTGGCATTCTCCCTCCACCTCCAACGGCACCAGCAACGTATCTGGACTTAGTCGATGGTACAAACGAAGTCGAGAATGCTTCTTTCCAGGAAAGATTCCCTACAGCTCGGACCACTAAAACCCCGTATATTCCCCGTTTTCTCACCGCTTTCCCTTTCTTATCACCTGATTTTGCGTTGTTGTGTGGCGTGCGCGGAAATAACCGGAGATTTTACACAATGTCACATCACAGCGAGTGGTTTTTAGATCATGCTCACAGTATCGTCATCACTGTACGCCTCCTCCTCCTCCTCTCCCAGCTCTGGTTGGGTGGGGAGTGTGGGAGTGAAGTGTGGGTCAGTAAGAGGTGAAGTAGTCCATTCGTCAGAGTTGACCGTCATCAGGTCCTCAAGTCTGTAGCTGTTCCCCACTTCATACTGGCTGTGAGGTGAAGACAACTCCTCCTCTTGGCTCTCTTCCTCCTCTATCGTGTGTTTTGTGAGGGAGTCCCCAGCCTCGAAGAATTCGCGATGTGTCTTTGCCCTCCCCGTGACTTCTATGCTAATCTTCCTCCTGGGTGGGGGTAGGGAGGAGATGTTCTGTGGGTTCGACCAGGCCTTGATGTGCGAGAGGATGTCCACTTTGGGGTCCGGTGAAGGCCGATTTGGCTGTGGCGGCTTGTTCTCCTGCTCTTCCTCTGATTCGCTGCTGCTGTCCGGTTCTTCTGGGCCATACACACGAGCTGCTGCTGACAAATGTGCAATCATTGTCGGAATGTCGAAGGATTTCCCCTTTGCACGTCTCTCCCGTGCAGTTCTGGCACTCATCACTTTCTTTTTCCTGACGGTGGCATAGTCTGGTAGCTCGGTTGCTTTCTCGTCGAATCTGCTCCTTCGTTTCATCCTATTGTAGCTTGTGACCTTCTCCGTCTTTTTAGACTCGGCGGGGAAGTGGTCGATCTCCTCCTGCCAGCTCGCCATTAGCTCATCGTCTTCCTCCTCTTCCTCCTCTTCCAATTCTGGTGGAATGTCTTCGTCTACCGTGGCGTCGTAGATGTAGGAGCGATCTCGGAGGACTCTGCTCTTGCGCAAGACGGACGACGTGAGGCTCGTGTAGTGGCTCTCTGATCTCGGTACGATGGAGGGCACCATGAGCGTCATGAGCACCACGAGACCGTCCCTCCCTCCCGATACTAGCAGGGAACCGTCTGGTGACACTGCCACTGCCTCTATCTCCTTCCCCTCCTTGTGGAGGGAGACGCTCAGAATGTCTGCCCTGTGAGAGGGACGATGGTCAGAGAGACAGAGCTTGTCACCACCTGCTGATGCCAGTACAGGGACTGCGACGTTGTCAGTGTGTGGGTTGAAGGCCAGGCTCTTGACCGTGTCTTGGTGGGCGTAGATTGTGTTGATGACTGCCTGTTGGCGCGGCTCCCAGATGCAAATCTGTGTGTGTGTACAGAAAAAGAGACACTTTTGAGCCCCACCCCCTTTATCGTTGTCTTTACCTTGTTGTCAGCAGAGCCGGTGGCAATCACGCTGCCGTCTGGAGACCAGGCAGCACAGTAGACTGCGTCCGTGTGCTGCCCGTAGAGACTCCCCGCGGGTCTGTTCATGCGGGTGTCCCAGATCCTCGCCGACTTGTCTTCGCTCGCCGTGCACAGCTGCGAGGAGTTGGGGTGGAATTCCACGGACCAAACCCCGCCGCCGTGCCCCGTCAGACTGTTCACCACCTTCTCGGAACCGGGGTCCCAGATTCGTACGGTGTGGTCCCAGCAGGCGGTGGCCAGAAACGCTCCCGTGGCGGAGAAATCGGTGTCGAGGACCCAGCCGGCATGGTCGGTAAGAGAAGCAACGTGTGCGCCCGTCTCCGCGTTCCAGAGTGCGGCCGTGCGGTCTGCAGATCCCGTGCAGATTAGGAGACCGTTGGGACGGAGCCAGGAGACGCTGGTGACGGGAACTCGGTGGACGTCGGACAAGTTGAGCACCCGCTCCAAGTTGCTTAGCTCCCATATGTTCACCTCTTTGTCCCAGCCGGCGCTAGCGAGGCGAGTGCCGTCGGGACTAAAGGAGAGGTCTGAGATCTGCCAGCGGTGGGCTTGCAGGCGAGCGAGTTCGTCTGCAAGGACTGGCATGACGACCACCACCAATCCGGCACAGGGCACACGAGCTCGCTAGAGAAATAAAGGGGGCGGGGCTGAGGACAATCTGCGCATGCGTAACCGCCACAAAAATATCCGGAAGTCCGTAATGTTGACAAACCACATCGCATCACATCGCATGTCGCAGAGTTGTTGTTGTGAAGAGAAGTGGTGTGGATTGACTTTGCTCTAGCGAAAATGTCGTTTATTTTGGGTCCCTACGATAACAGGGACGATGGGGACACGGGGACCAATCATCAAGACTGCCCCGGGGAAGATGAACTCTTCGCCTTCGGCTACGCCTGCAAGTTGTTCCGAGACGACGATAAAGCTTTGCTGGAGAGCTCTGGACAGCTACTGATCCCCTGGATGGGGGACGGCTCTCTAATGATCGACAGGTAACACATTCACCCGAGAGAAACGTTGTTTACTTACTGGTGGGCTTTATTTAGAACTCTCAGCCACCACGTATTATGTACTAACAGGTACGACCTTCGGAACCGTCTGGAGGACAAGAATCAGTTTGGACTGAAGCCGATCCTGCCTCGCCGGAGGACGCAGGAGGAAGATGACCTGGAGGAGATGTTGGACAAGGACAGATACTTCTCACTGGGGATTGATGTTCTTGAACACCAGCTCCTGGAAGGTAGAGCTTTTTACCTTTTCAAGAGCGACTACATACATTAATATTTTCCCTGTGAACACACGACTTTCATGTTTTGGACTCTGATGTTGTGTGTGTCTGCAGAAGAGTCCAGGAAGAGACGGAGCGAGCAGCGAGGTGGGTACCAGGCCGTCGGTTTCGCCTACAAGGAGAGCGCAGTTGCACCACCGAATCACGCAGTGACGAGCTCTCTCCCTCTGCGCCGTGCAGAGCACCCACCGACCTCAACTGTCGACGTGGCCGAGACTGAGGCCGAGCGGTTCCTCCCTCCCGTGGGTCTAGACATACCTGGACACATACAACAGGTGAGGACACCTGTACATATGTATCTTCTACTCTAGCAGACAGAGGACGTGTACAGAGACTTATTACTTTCCATCAACCCTTTGCCCTTTAGTTTTAGTAATTCTGTGTGATATAATACTCTTCCTAGGTCGCTTGTGTTCTGAAAATGGCACATGATTTGCAGATGGGTGTGTGGTGTATTTGATGCTGTATTCTCTCTCCTATTGACAGCCTGTGACTAAGAAACTCCATTCTATCATTGAGAGGACTGCTGGGTTTGTGGCCAGACAGGGGACACAGATGGAGATCATGATCAAAGCCAAGCAGAAACACAATCCTCTCTTCTCCTTCCTCTCTCTCTACGACCCTCTTCACTCGTACTACCGCCACCTCCTCCAGATGATTGCCTCTGGTGGGTACACTCCAGTGGCCACAGAGGAAGTGGAGAAGGGAGGAGAAGGGGAGGGGCGAGAGACGGAGAAGGAGGTAGAAGAGGAAGAATCAGACTCGGGAGATTCAGACGATGAGGGATTTGAACTGCACCCGCTCTTGAGAGTTTCAACGACGCCCCGTTCGTCTCCCCGACCACCTGCGACAGACAAATCGACCAATTCCAGCTCTTCATCGAATGCAGTCTCCTCTCCTCCTCCCTCCATTGTCACAACCACTGCGAGCCAATCCTCTTCCTTCTCCATATCTCTCTCCTCTGTGAACGCAGCTCCTTCCCTGGACACGGAGCAGGGAGGGGCATGGCAGCCCGTCGACCCCACCCACTACCCCCAACCCTCTCTCGAGAGGTAGGTAGAGAGAAGAGAGAAACTTCCGTCACTTCGCGAGGCGTCGTCCTCGACTTTGTATACAGATAGCTCACACTCTGTGTGTGCTCTCTTTCCCTCAACAGCTGAAACATCAAACCTCCGCTAGAAAACTTTCTCCTCCTAGAGCCGTTTAGAGCCACGTGGCGTGTCTGGCAGAGTGCGAGAGGAGTTTGAAGACAGCATATTATACGCAGCGATTTAGGCGTACATTATACACGTTAACCCTTTTTAGGCTGAGTATCGGAGTATTTGAAGAGCCTTGTCAAGATGACCTTCGTCGACTTCCGATGGGTGTTTGTCCGACTATTACAAAAGTTCTGTGGAGATGGATGAACACTCACTTGAAAAAGCATGTAAAGAGTGAAGTTTTTGACTTGGCGTTTTTTGCATGTGAACATCAGCGGTACAGTTTGGTATCTTGTGGTCGTGTTTTGGCTGTGGTTTGGTTCGGTTGGGCCAGGTGGTGTGTGTTGCCGTGTGGTCCGGAGGAGGCGACAAGGTGATCCTGGTGAGGCCCCGAGTGGTGTGCTCCATAATGTGACACTGGTGCTGTGGTATCTTTACTGTACTCGTATGTAAAATAATACCTCTGCTGGTATTGCGGTATTGTTGTTTGTCGTTACAAAGGGAGCTCCCTTACTACTGATCCTATATCTTATCTCCCACAGTCAGCAGTACTCGACAGAGATGGCTACTGATGGAGAGCAGCACTACCCTGAGTACAACCCCACCAATGAAGGTCAGACTTCTCTCTTCACTCTTCAGCCAGATTGTGCATGTATGTATATATAGCTAGTTTTAATGACGCTCTACAATATTTATGTGTGGCTCCCACCCAAATTATTGAGTACAACAAAATTTGTCAGCTCTCTCTATTCTTATTTCAATGGTGTGTATACTCTCTCTATGTGTGTGTGTAGGGTGTTCCCTGCATCCTCAGCCGTCCGACTTTGCCAGCCAGAGTAACCTGGAGGCTTACTACCTCAGATTACGTGCGGATCACCTGCAGAGCAAGATGGCTCCTGTTGCCAGCGCTACTGTCACCTTCACCCCGCCGCCCGGCCGTCGCGACCCTGGCCCCCCACCCCCTCCCCCCGACCTGCAACCAATCATCGACAAAACTGCCGAATACGTGGCCAGAAACAGCGAAGGTTTCGAACGGACCGTTCTCGAGAGGCACTGCGGGGACCCAAAATTCGGTTTCCTGAACCCCTGGGACCAGTACTACCCTTACTACAAGTTCCGGCTGCACATGAACAAGGAGAAGGCAGCAGAGGAGGCTCTGGCAGCCATGAAATCGAACCGCCGACAGAGAGGAGAGGCGCAGTGGGGGAAACAGGTCCAGAAACTCAGTCACATCGGATCCGTTTCGTTCAAACTGACGCCAAAAAAGAAGCGGACTGTATTGGAAACGGGAGTTGTTGATCTTGGACCGCCTGCTGAAGACGAGGAAGAGGAAGAAGAGGAAGGGGATAACCCTGTGATTATGCAGCAGGAAGGAATTCAGAACGTGTATGTAGGTGGTAGGGGAGGAGAGGAGGACGATCTGTATGGCGCTGATGGCGGTGCCTACCAGACAGTGGTTCAGATGTATTATGGATCAGGCCATGCTCACTACACCTCAGAAGGAATGGCGTACAGTGGAAATGGAGAGTTGGTGGAGGAAGGAGAGGGGGCACCACCAACCAAACGTGCCAAGAAAAACGCCGACATTGCTGTTATGGACAACAAGGTTCAGGTCAGTGCTCTGAAATTTGTTTACCATTATTGTTCTAATGTCTCTTTTTTATCTACAGGAATTCCTAAGTCAAGTAAAAGCTGTATTGGACACCTAGCATAAGTAGATGTCATATTGTGATGTTTCTAATTAGAGCCCATGTATATCATCAACGCGCGCATGCGTAAACCGTGATCTATCCTTGTGACAAAACCCTGTCTGCGTTGGCGGAAGCACTGTACAAGCTTCTGGGAAGAAGGTCCAGTGCTCGCCCTCTCTATCGTGTTCTAAGAGACTCCAACCAGCCCGTTCTCCCAGCCGGCAGCAAGGGGGTTGGAGCGCGGGCCGCCAAACTAGAGATCCAGACACCGGAAGCCGACTAGCTGCGTGTCGCCTTCAAGATGGCGCAGAACCTCCCTATTCGTTTCCAGGAGCACCTGCAGGTGTGTTTCTAGCTGCGGGGGACCCGCGGGGCCGTCGGTGCTCACGAACAAACGTGCGTGGGGAGATAGTTGGGAGTCAACCGCCCGCGCGTCTTGCAGGCCAGCGTAGGTGGAGCTTTAGCCCTAACTTGATCCCCCCTGAAAGAAATTGACGGTGTATTTGACTCTTACTCTCTTTTTCTCTTTCTCTCTCTTGTCCTCTTCTTCGTTCAGCTGCAAAATGTGGGTATCAACGTACAGCAGATTGGGTTTGCCACTCTTACCATGGAGTCGGATAAGTTCATATGTGTGAGGGAGAAGGTGGGGGAGACAGCTCAGGTGATAATCATCGACCTCAGCGACTCAGGGAACCCCATCCGACGACCCATCACCGCTGACTCCGCCATCATGAACCCTGCTTCAAAGGTCATCGCTCTGAAAGGTACATATGTCAACCTTTTTTGTGAGGAGAGAGGGAGAATGAGAGGGAATGAAAAAATTTGGGCGAAAGAGGGAAGAAAGGGGGTAAAATGAGGAGGGAGACAGATGACACACAGTGAGTCAGGTGACTCCTCTATTTAAACAACTGTGTCTCCAGTCAACACGACACAGACACGACACGGACACACACACACCAGCACACAACCCCAGGATAATGGCGGTCTGTACTGGCCACTGACACCCACAATGCAGCACTACACGTCGCCACACACAACTCCTCTTGTCGACGTGTAGTACTAACTTCCTTACTGGATGGCTGGTGTATTGTATTCAACACTATTTCCAAGGGCCTGATGTACATATGTAGTAGTTACCCTAGAATTGTGGCCTAATGTTACGTACATACCCTTATTTGATTCTACTTCTCTCTCTCTCTCTCTCTTTCTCCCAATTTTTCTCTTCCTACACCTTCCCCTCTCTCTGTCCCTTTTCTCTTCTGCCGCCAGCTGGAAAGAGTCTCCAGATATTCAACATAGAGATGAAGAGCAAGATGAAGGCCCACCAAATGGTCGAGGACGTCACGTTCTGGAAGTGGGTCAACCTCAACACCATCGCCTTGGTTACCGAGACCTCCGTCTACCACTGGTCCATGGAGGGTGAGCATTATTTAGAATACACCAAGTGTATATGGAGTATACATGCTTCTGGGGCAATAGCCTTCAACATTAGCTTGCTGTTTCCCTTACATATCCCTTACTGCACCTATTCTACACAGCTGACCTCGGGCCTCTGTTGTACCATCTGTATAATGCATTATTATCCTGAGCCAATAGTAGTTCTGTCGTCCATTTGTGAGTAGTAGATATGTGCTGGAACATTGGTGTGTCCACCTAGCGTGACCGTCTGTTGTAGAGGGGTGGTGTAGGTATTGTGAGTGTGTGGGCCTTGGTGGCTGTGAATACACTAGAGAGGCAGAGGGGAACATCCATTATTCACACTCTCCTAGTCTGCATACCAATGTCTCCTTCTGGTATGTGTGTGCACTTGAGACTGTCTGTCAGTGGAACCTCTCTCATTTAGCCACCACTGAATGTGTCCATATTAGTGAGATATCCTTATTTCAGGGGTTAAATTGCACTCAAGAACTGTTCTTGGGGAAAGTGTCCTCATTTCAGGGTTTTGTTAGGGAGGGCTCCACTGTCCTCTGTTTATTCTTGCCTTTACCTCTCTCTGTCTGTAGGTGATTCCCAGCCTCAGAAGGTGTTTGATCGTCACTCTAGTCTCGCCGGCTGTCAGATCATAAACTATCGAGCCGATGCCCCGCTCAAGTGGCTTCTCCTGGTTGGCATCTCTGCTCAGGTTAGCTCTCACCTTCCTTCACTTTGCCACTTCACCCTCCCCCTCCTCCCTCTTCTGTCCACAGCAACACAGAGTGGCAGGACACATGCAGCTGTACTCGGTGGAGAGGAAAGTCAGCCAACCCATCGAGGGACACGCTGCAGCATTCGCTCAGTTCAGAATGCCTGGAAACTCTGAGGAATCTACTCTCTTCACGTTCGCCGTCCGTGGACAGGCAGGAGGGAAGGTTAGAGAGATAAATTTACCTCTCCATCCAAATTTCACATCTTCACTCGCTGTCTCTTCTCCTCAGCTCCACGTCATAGAAGTTGGTACCCCGGCCTCAGGCAACCAGCCCTTCCAGAAGAAGGCAGTCGATGTTTTCTTTCCGCCTGAGGCACAGACAGACTTCCCTGTCGCCATGCAGGTCTCTCTTTCTCCATTCTCTTCCTCCCTCTTCCCTCTTGCCCCTCTCTCTCCTTCTGCCTCTCTCTCTCCTTCTGCCTCTCTCTCTCCTTCATCCTCACTTGCTCCCTCTTCCTCTCTTCTTGCTCTTCTCTCTCACCCTCCAGGTTAGCACAAAGTACGACGTGATCTACCTCATCACGAAGTTTGGCTACATCCACCTCTACGACCTGGAGACTGGGACATGCATCTACATGAACCGCATCAGTGGAGAGACAATATTTGTCACCGCTGTTCACGATCTGTCCAGTGGAATCATTGGAGTCAATAGAAAGGGCCAGGTACATATCTACATGCACAACAGTAGATCTCTCTCCCTTTCTTACTTTTATGCATATATTGTACAAGAGTTTTTTTCTAGAATGGGGCTTTGCTTGTGCCCCCCTTTCCCCTCTGTTATGGAAGGACCTCCCTTGGGAGAATATTTCCTTGAGAAAAGCAAAGCTTGTTGACTGCACTGTTGTTCAT
Organism: Geodia barretti; assembly: GCA_030341885.1. Taxonomy (NCBI): domain Eukaryota; kingdom Metazoa; phylum Porifera; class Demospongiae; order Tetractinellida; family Geodiidae; genus Geodia; species Geodia barretti. Next base: position 47,990 of record CASHTH010001433.1, on the reverse strand, counting down.
ATTCTTAAACCCTCTCCCTCCCTTCCTCCGTAGGTTCTCTCAGTGGCAGTTGATGAAGCTGCAGTCGTGCCGTACATCGCCAACACCCTGGCCAACCCCGAGCTGGCTCTGCGAATGGCCACTCGCAACAACCTCAGCGGGGCGGAGGAACTCTTTGTCCGCAAGTTCAACCTCCTCTTCACCCAGGGGCAGTACTCTGAGGCTGCCAAAGCCGCCGCCAAGGCACCAAAGGTTCCCCCCTCTCCCTTTCTCTAATCCTCACAATTTCAACTTCCTCTCCCCCTGTCTTGAGCACTTTCAGACCGTTGCGCTTCTCTTAACTCTCAAATTTCAATCTCCTCCCTTTCTCTCTCCGTGCAGGGTATACTCCGGACGACGGAAACCATCCTGCGATTCCAACAAGTGCCCACCCCTCCCGGGCAGACCTCCCCGCTGCTGCAGTATTTCGGGATCTTGCTGGAGAGCAGCCAGTTGAACAAGCATGAGGCACTGGAGCTGTGCCGGCCCGTGCTGGCTCAGGGCAAGAAACAGCTCATCGAGAAGTGGCTGAAGGAGGACAAGGTTTAGTAGCTGTGTGTGTACTGTGTGAAATAGTGGGAAAATGTCAAAGGCGAAAACCATTGTACTTTACTAGCATATCTCACTCAAACCACAGGTTTCTGAGACACTACATTTTTGGGATACAAATTTTGAAGGCATGAGTTGCCCAACTCCTTTTTTGGGAGAGGAATGTTTGTTGATTGACGTTGACGCCCCCTAACACTAGAGAGTGTCAACCCCACTCTGTGTGTCTCTGTGTGCAGCTGGAGTGCAGTGAGGATCTCGGTGAACTGGTGAAACAAGTGGACCCAACACTGGCTCTCTCTGTCTTCCTCAGGGCCGGCGTCCCTGGCAAGGTCTCCTTCCCTTCCCTCCCTCCCCTCTCTCTCTCCCCTCTCTCTTGTCTTTCTTCTCTGTCTTACACACACACTCTCTCTCCTCCTTTCTTGTCTTAAACCTCTCTTCTCCTTGTCTTTTTAAAATCACCCTACCGGCATTTTCTCTTCTCCTCTCCTCTCTTCTTAACTCCTGTTAAAGCCCACTCTCTCTCTCTGTGTGTGTGCAGGTGATCCAGTGTTTTGCAGAGACAGGGCAGTTCCAGAAGATCATTCTCTATGCCAAGAAAGTCAACTACACCCCAGACTACGTCTTTCTCCTCCGGAACGTGATGAGGATCAATCCGGAGCAGGGGACAGAGTTCGCGAAGATGATGGTGGCTGATGAGGAGCCACTCGCCGACCTCAACCAGGTACACTACCAGCACCTCCTCCTGTCACTCTGTCTTTTCTTGCCCACTCACGTTCTGTGTAATGGAGGGGAAAGTGGCTGTGCCAGCTTCGAATCTCTTGCCATTATTCTGTGGTGCATGGCACCGTTAAAACACTAACTTTTTCACAAAGTTCCTTGCTTTATGCGTAGCCTTTTCCCTCTCATTCCATTTTCTCTACAACTACCCTCTCCCTCCTCCATTACCCCTCCCCCTCCTCCCTCCCCACAAGGTGGTGGATGTGTTCATGGAGATGAACATGGTACAACAGTGTACCTCCTTCCTGCTGGATGCCCTGAAAAACAACAAACCCACCGAGGGACACCTTCAGACTCGACTCCTCGAGATGAACCTCCTCACCGCCCCTCAGGTCTCGCTCTTACCCTGTCCTGAAACTCTGTCCTAAAACTCTGTCCTCAAACTCTGTCCTGAAACCTTGTCCTGAAACACTGTCCTAAAACCCTGTCCTAAAACTCTGTCCTCAAACTCTGTCCTGAAACCTTGTCTTAAAACTCTGTCCTGAAACCTTGTCCTGAAACCCTGTCCTAAAACTCTGTCCTGAAACTCTGTCCTGAAACCTTGTCCTACAGGTCGCGGACGCAATCATGGGGAACCAGATGTTCACTCACTACGACAAGCCGCACATCGCGCAGCTGTGTGAGAAGGCGGGGCTACTCCAGCGGGCCCTGGAGCACTACACAGACATCTACGACATCAAGAGGGCCGTGGTCCACACGCACATGTTGAACCCTGACTGGCTGGTCAACTACTTTGGGTCTCTGTCGGTGGAGGACTCAATGGAGTGCCTGAGGGCAATGCTGCAGGCCAACATCAGGCAGAACCTGCAGGTACTATACTCTGTACATTGTTGTGTACATATGTTGAGAGGGGGAGGGAGAAAGAGGGTTGTGAAGTAAGTGGTGATCAGTGAAGGGTGAATGAATGGGAACAGTATGGTGTGTCTGGAACTGACAGCTCTGCTGTGGGTACATACAGGTGTGTGTGAAGATAGCCTCCAAGTACCACGACCAGCTTACCACTGCTTCTCTCATCGACCTCTTCGAGTCTTTCAAGAGCTTCGAAGGTGAGCACCACTCGACCCATGTAATGTGTACCTCCTTACGTCAACCCCTCTCTCTCTCTCCTCTCTCTTCTCTTTTTCTTTCTCCCTCTCCCTCTCTCTCTCCCCCCTCTCTCTCTCTCTCTCTCCTCTTTTTCTTTCTCCCTTATGTGTGAAGGTCTGTTCTATTTCCTTGGCTCCATTGTCAACTTCAGTCAGGAGACGGAGGTCCACTTCAAGTATATCCAGGTCAGTGTATAGTATCCTACCTACAGTCTCGCTGTGACTGTGGTGTGTGGTGTGTGCAGGCTGCGTGTAAGACTGGCCAGATGAAAGAGGTGGAGAGGATCTGCCGAGAGAGCAACTGCTACGATCCTGAGAGAGTCAAGAACTTCCTCAAGGTCTGTCGGACCTTCTCCTCTTCAGCCACTTTCTCCTTCTCTTCCTTCCTCCTTACTTTTCACCTTTCTCCCTCCCTCCCTCCCTCCCTCCCTCCCTCCCTCTCACACACACACACACGTGCACTCCTACACTCCCTCCGTTCAATTCCTCCCTCGCAGGAAGCCAAGCTGACAGACCAGCTTCCCCTCATCATCGTCTGTGATCGTTTCGACTTTGTCCACGACCTGGTCCTCTACCTCTATCGCAACAGCCTGCAGAAGTACATCGAGATCTACGTCCAAAAGGTGAACGCCTCTCGTCTGCCCATCGTAGTCGGAGGGCTACTCGACGTGGACTGCTCTGATGACATCATCAAAAATCTCGTCCTCTCCGTTCGCGGACCGTTCTCGACGGACGAGCTCGTGGAGGAGGTCGAGAAGCGAAACAGGTGAGAGTGCGATATCAGAGCCTTGGAAGTTCCATCTTCAATGGTGGTGCGGTGGTTGTGTGGTGTTTCAATGTTTCGCATTATTGCTCAGAGGATTTGCACTCTTAGTGTTGCTGGCCAAGGCTATCTCCGCTACTAGTAATGTATTGAGCTGTTGCTGCATGTTACCAACAGACTGAAGCTGTTGCTGCCGTGGCTGGAGAGCAGGGTCCACGAGGGAGAGGAGGAGCCGGCCACCCACAACGCCCTGGCAAAGATCTACATCGATTCCAACAACAACCCGGAGCGGTTCCTGCGGGAGAACCAGTATTACGACAGTCGCACTGTGGGGCGCTATTGCGAGAAGAGGGACCCCCATCTTGCCTGCGTGGCCTACGAGAGGGGGCAGTGCGACGAGGAACTGATCAAGGTACACTGTCTGTTAGTGTTACAGTTCAACCATCAATTAGTGTGTGGCGCCCACACATAGCTAGCTATAATAATAATATCTCTCTGACATATCTTTCACTGGAATCATTCGTTTCGCATACTCACTAAAGTAGAACATGTACACATTTGCCAACCTTTTCAGTCTCAATAATTATATCTCCTCTACTTATATTTGGATCGATGTCTCTCTCTTTCCTTGGACAGATGACAGATTTTTCACCCACTTTTTTCTGCAGGTGTGCAACGATAACTCACTCTTCAAGAGCGAGGCGCGCTACCTGGTTCGCAGACAGGATGCGGAGCTGTGGGCCGTCGTCCTCGCCCCCGACAACACCTATCGCAGACCACTCATCGACCAGGTCCGCTCTCTCTCACTGAGTGCTCCACGCACACAGTGTTGATAAGTCGATATGTCATGTGTGTACATGTTTGTACATGTGTGTGTGTAGTTGATTTTGTTTACCTTGCCTTGCCTTTCTACCTCGTTACCAAGTTGTTGAGACATGTACAGGTGTCTGCATACTAAGTACCAGATTTATACATATGGAAGTAGGCTGTCTGTATGGTGCAGTGTAGAACTAGAGCAGGTGCTGATGTGGACACAAGTGACATACCTTCCCAATGTGTGCATGTCTGATATGCATTTTCCATTGATTCTGAGTTTGAAGGAAGTGTATGCCGTCTCCACAGGTGGTCCAGACTGCTCTCAACGAGACGACCAACCCAGATGACGTCTCTGTCACCGTCAAGGCATTCATGTCGGCTGACCTTCCCAACGAACTGATCGAGCTGCTGGAGAAGATTGTCCTTGACGAGAGCTCCGTCTTCAGAGACCATCGGTATGTGTACTGCCCCTCCTCTCTCTGTCATGCTTTTCTCTGGGTCAGTGAAGATATTCACTCAGTTCAACTGAAGACAGAGTTGAGGACAACATTTGCCTCAGATTCTGAGACCCAATTTTCAACCCCCTCTCTCCCTTCTCTTCAACCCTTCTCTCTTCCTCTCTCACCAGCAATCTGCAGAACCTGCTGATCCTCACGGCTGTCAAGGCAGATCAGACCCGTGTCATGGAGTACATCAATCGTCTTGACAACTATGATGCCCCGGATCTCGCCACCATCTGTATCGGGAGCGAACTCTTTGAGGAGGCCTTCTCCATCTTCAGGAAATACGACGTCAACACTTCAGCTATTGAGGTAATGGAAGAGAGGGAGGAGAGAGAGGGGGAGAGAGGGAGGAGAGAGAGAGAGAAAGAGATGGAGAGGGAAAGAGAGAAAGAAAGGGAGAGATAAAGAGAAGAAGAAAGGGGTATTCATCCTCCTCCTATCTCTCTTCAGGTGCTGATAGTCAACATCCGTAACCTGGATCGTGCCTACGAGTTTGCCGAGCGATGCAACCAGCCTGCGGTGTGGAGCCTCCTGGCAAAGGCCCAGCTGGACGGAGTCATGGTGAAGGAGGCCATTGACTCATACATCAAGGCAGATGATCCCTCCACCTACACTGAGGTCATTCAGGCCGCTAATGCTCAGGGTGAGTGGAGAAGGAAGCCAGATTTAATGACTAGGGGTTTACCTCATATTGTAAGGAGGCCAAGGTAGGTACCCAGTAGTTAGTTTGTCTGTTCCACTGATTATAGGCAACTTTGAGGACCTGGTGCGCTACCTGCAAATGGCCCGCAAGAAGACGAGAGAGACGTTCATCGAAACAGAGCTGGTGTTTGCCTTCGCCAAGACCAACCGTCTGGCCGACTTGGAGGAGTTCATCTCCGGACCAAACCACGCCCAGATCATGCAGGTCTACTCTCACTGTCTGGTGCAACCTTTTTTATTTTTTAGAGAAGGACAACTGAGTCTTTGAGATATTATAAAGAGGGACACTTGGAGCACTAATTTCACCTGATTATTGATTTGAGTCCTTGTTGAGGGGGCGAACTGTGCCCCCTGTGCAACGTACAAAGAAAACCCCCCTGTGGCCCCCTCCTCAGTGTGTCTCCTCTCCCTCCCTCCCTGCGTCAGGTTGGCGAGAGGTGCTACGAGGAGAAGATGTACGAAGCGGCCAAACTTCTGTTCAACAACATTTCCAACTTTGCCAGACTCGCCTCCACCCTCGTCCATCTCGGAGAGTTCCAGAACGCCGTGGACTCTGCCCGCAAGGCCAACTCCACCCGCACATGGAAAGAGGTCTCTCTCATTCACTGGTTCTCCCTTTCTTAACCTCTCCCTCCGTCCGTTTTCATGTCTTACTGTCGTAGGGACCTTTTAAATCCCTTTTGCTTCCACCTTCCTTTACTGAAAGTGTGGAAAATTTGTCAGTCTCTTTCAATTGCTTCATGGCTTACAATCTCCTCTCTCTCTCTCTCTCCCTCCCCCCTCTCACTAGGTGTGTTTCTCGTGTGTTGATGCGGAGGAGTTCCGATTGGCTCAAGTCTGTGGCCTCCACATCGTGATCCACGCAGACGAGCTGGAGGACCTCATCAACTACTACCAGAACCGCGGCCACTTCGAGGAGCTCATCACCCTCATGGAGGCAGCGCTGGGTCTGGAGAGAGCTCACATGGGCATGTTCACTGAGCTCGCCATCCTCTACTCCAAGTACAAGACGCCCAAGATGAGGGAGCATCTCGAGTTGTTCTGGTCTCGTGTCAACATCCCCAAGGTGGGTAGGACCCTTCGTAGCAATGGCTTTATAACTTGTACTATCAGCATAACCATCAATTTATGCTCTAGCACACGTGTAATTTTAAGGCAAGGTTAGGGCATGTAGCTAACGATTATTGGACTTACTAACATACCCTATATTACCCGTTGCTTGAGTTGAGAGTGTTTAGAATTTAGTGTTGGATCCCAACTTCGTGTGTGCGTGGAGCTAGAAGGGCAGTATGAAAGTATTGTTGTTCTGCAGGTTCTCCGAGCAGCAGAGCAGGCCCACCTCTGGTCCGAGCTTGTCTTCCTCTACGACAAGTACGAAGAGTATGACAACGCCGTCCTCACCATGATGGCCCACCCCACCGAGGCCTGGAAGGAGTCTCAGTTCAAAGACGTGGTGGCAAAGGTCGCCAACATCGAGCTCTACTACCGGGCCCTCAAGTTCTACCTCGACCACAAGCCCCTGCTCGTCAACGACCTCCTAACGGTCCTCACCCCTCGTCTGGACCACACCCGTGCTGTCGGCTTCTTCACCAAATGCGGCCACCTCCACCTGGTGAAGCCTTACCTGCGCACCGTCCAGACAAACAACAACAAGGCCGTGAACGAGGCCATAAACCAGGTACTGACAGAGGAAGAGGATTACGAGGGGCTGAGGAAGTCCATCGATACTTTCGACAATTTCGACACCATTGCTCTCGCGCAGCAGCTGGAGAAACACGAGCTGCTCGAGTTCCGTCGCATCGCTGCCTACCTCTACAAGAACAACAACCGCTGGGGACAGTCTGTGAACCTGTGCAAGAAGGACAAGCTGTTCAAGGTGAGAGAGCCGCCGGATGTCCAATCCGAGGATGGGATGACCCAATAATAGTGTGATTTCTAAAACTAGGCAAAGGAGTGCACCTCTTAGAAAAATGAAGGCACACTGAAAAAACACAGCCTATTTTGGTGAAAGCACGTGGAAGATGCCTTTTCTCATCACCTCACAGTTTTGTCAAAATTACTTACTGTTCTGTTGTATTTGTAGGATGCGATGCAATATGCGTCAGAGTCTCGAGAGGTGGAGATTGCCGAAGGCCTGATTGCCTGGTTCCTGGAGATCGGGAAGAAAGAGTGCTTCGCCAGCTGTCTGTTCACCTGCTACGACCTCCTGCGTCCCGACGTCATTCTGGAACTGGCCTGGAGACACAACATCATGGACTTTGCCATGCCTTACGTCATCCAAGTACTGAGGGAGTACCTGACCAAGGTCGGTCTGTTTGCTACCTGGTGGTGGTTTTGAATAACATAACCTAGCTGCTTTTGGTGGGCAGTGCCATTTGCACAAGCTTCCAGAACGTTCTTTTGGTGGGCAGTGCCATTTGCACAAGCTTCCAGAACGTTCTTTTGGTGGGCAGTGCCATTTGCACAAGCTTCCAGAACGTTCTTTTGGTGGGCAGTGCCATTTGCACAAGCTTCCGGAACGTTCTTTCCATTATGTATATAATGTTCCACAGTGTGTTGACCTCTTGTTTCTCTGCCCTTGTGTCTAGGTGGACAAACTGCAGCAGGCAAATGCGGAAAGAGCGCAAGAGGAGCAAGGACAGCCACCTGTCCCCATGATGAGTATGTCTCTACTCTCTCTCTCTCTCTCTCTCTCTCCTCACTCCCATCTTTCATCGTACCCCTCTTCTCTCTCCTCGCAGCTGACATGCCTCTCATGATTACAGCAGGTCCCGGAATAGGGATGCCCCCGCCACCAATGGTCCCCCCGGGGATGGTGCCCCCTGGAGCAATGCCGGGAGCTGGGGTTCCATATTTCGCCCCCCAGTACTAGCCACACATAAGACTATTGTGTTATTATGGGATCCTTACTCTTTAGGCCGTCTCTACTCTTATTGTGTATTTTTGCAAAATGTAGGGATAGCTGCATGCATTATTACGATTTGTTTAATAGGCTAAAAAGAAATTGTAAATTATGGTGATTCAAGTTGAGCTAAACGCGCATGCGGTAATGAAATGCGGTAATGAAATGCGGAAGTTTTACGCATGCGCATAAAAGGTGTTTGTGCCCTTTGACCCTGGCGAGGTGTGCGTTATTTGGAAGAAAGGACCAAGAGGAGGAACACAACATGGATGATATTTGGTCGTTTGGCTGAGTCAGAGAGACGCCATACGCCGCCAGGTTGTTGGAGACGTGGAGTTATGCGCCAAGAGAGTCTTTCTAGCCGCAAATAGAGTGTTGGCATTGCACGGGAAAGCTTTGGGCAAGCACTCCAGGAGAGTAGCGGGGCAATGTCGAGCAGCGACAATAGTCAGAAAAAGAGAAACAACTACAAGCTGCTGGTGGATCCCGAGCTGAGGAAAGGCCACAAGAAGCTTTACCGTCTCAATGGAAAGGACGTGCCCGGGGTAAGGTGCTCTCTAATTAGAACTAGCGTGCGTGCAGTGCTGTCGAGATTTAGCGGGTGTAGAAACCGTCGCGCGTGGCTTTTTGTCGTTTCGCGAGCTCTGGCGTCTCCGGCCATGTTCTCTGTTTCTCCCAGATGCCGCCAGTGGGTCAGCCTGAAGACCCGCGGACCCAGAAGACCGTGCTGGGCATGGCTGGCAGCAGTATGGAGCTGGCCTTTCCTCGCTTCAAGGTCTGCCTTTCTCCCTCTCCCCCGTTTGTCTTCCTCTCTCGGTCCCTGTCGCTCTCTGTGTGTCTACCTAGCCCTGGCCTTGTAAATACTTGATGTACGCCGTCTCTGTTTGTGTCACAGTATGACAAGGACTGGGCCGGGGAGCCTCCAGAGAGAGATGTATTTGTAATTGGTCTCAGCGAGGCAGTGAAGGGCGCCGTCCTGCGAGAGACGTGCTCCCAGCTGGCTCCCGTCCATTCGATGAGGTTTCATCACCACCCGAGGACAAAGACGTTTCTTGGAGCGGCCACAGTTGCGTTCACTTACCCAGGACATGGGAAGAAGGCAGCCAAGGAGCTGGATGGGAGGATAGTAGGAGGGTGCTACCTCAGAGCTGAGGTTGACGATAAAGGTAAGTAAAGCTAGTGAGGGTTTGGAGTCCACAAGCTCAAGTTTTTTTTGTTTTCTTGGACGATGAGAAGTGTTTTGTTGGTGATTTACAGGAGAACATCTGAAGAAGTACCTGGAGCCCGTGCTCAAGAAGTGTGGACTGGAACGGAAACCCCTCAAGTCGACCAGTTCCGATGCGGAGGAGGGTTCCGCTCCACGTCGTAACTCAACCACTGAGAGCAGTCATGAACTGAGTGAGTCTGAGACGGAGTTCTCGTCCGTCGGAACACCAACTACCACCGGAGGTCGAAGGTCTAGCGAGACATTTATCGCTCCCTCGGCCACCAAGCTCTACCCTCTCTCCTCTCTCCACCTGCGATGTGGAGGTAGCTCCACCCCCTCAGCAGAGTCCCCACTCTCCATCGTCTCCCCCACCCCACACACCCCATCCAGTCTCGACTCCGGGGTATCGTCACTCCGACTCTACTCCACTGTGAGCCCTGTCGACAAACCAAGACCACACCCACTGAAGAATCGTCCCATTAACCCTCCACCATTCCCCGTAGCTCCACCCCCTCCCCTCCCCCCAAATGATGCTCCACCCCTTCCTCCCCTGGAACCGCCCCCTCTTCCTCCGCACTCGCCACGCCCACCAAACAATCACGGGCCCCCGGGGGGAATAGAGAATATCAGCTCCGATGAAGAGGCGCCCCCTATAATTAGAGACCCCCGACGAGCGAGTCTGACTCGGCCAACACTCGATGTCCTCTCCCCCGTTTCAATCTCTCCACCCTTCTCTCCTAAATCAGTGGTCAGAGGGTTAAGCCACGCTCGGCTCCGCTCGGATTTGCCGATCCCTCCCTCGGCCTCCAGACTTTTGTCTCCGCTGCGGCTGCCAAGGCCCCGCCCCCTCTCCCTCCGTCGTCAGTGACTCCCAGCTATGAGCCAGAGGTTGAAGATGTTTCTGGAGATGAGTCTCCAGTCATGTTGTACAACAGTACTCCATCCTATGACATCCAGGTGAGACCACACCCACTGAACTGAGTATATACTCCTAATTGTTGTCCTAATGATGAGTGTGTCCTGCTGTCGATAGGTGGAGAGTGTCTCATCTGATGAGGGAGGAGGGGAGGACATGGAGGTGTGCTCCGGAGATGAAGACAACCTCATCGAAGTCAACATTCCACCTCCACTCCTACCTCCCATGTACCCTCCTCCTCTTCCACCCCCTCACCCCGGTTTCCTCCACCCCCGCCATTCTTCGCCCAACCCCCTCCCCCACAGGGGTTCCTGCCACACCCACATCCGATATTTCCCCCCTCATCCCACACTCCCTCCCCCTCCCCCCGGCACGATGCTCCCCAATTTCAAATCCCCTCCACCTTTCCTCCACACCACCAAACGGATTCATTGACTTTGCCCCCCACACCACCCGACTTCTTCCATCGAGTCGCTCGGCCGGGAAGATGAAACGAGACTTGGCCACGCCCCCTAAAAATCGACAGGAGGGAATAAGTCTAGATGTGATGTACAAGGCGTTGGAACAGCTGAGAATGATACTCATTAACGACGTGCAGAAGAAACTGGTCGAGAGATATGCCTACAGAGCACTGGAGAACTACTGGAAAAAGATGGAAAATGTGAGTCTACTTGTCTGTGTTGGTTTGTGCAGACAGCGGCTGAAAAAAAACACCTTTTTACACAAAGCCATTCCTGTTTTTTTCCCGCAAGTCGCTATTCCGTTTTGCTTGCAATGAATTTGAAAAAAGTACATCTTATTACCCGTTAAACACAAAGAGAGATGTTTGTGAGAAATATGTTCTCTCGCTCTCACATCCAGAGGAAGCAAGAGCAGAAGACGGAGGGAGAGGAGAAGCTGCCGTACCACGTGGCACCTTACAGGCCGGGGCTGAAGGAGGAAGACGGAGGGAGGAAGGAGAGGGGCGGAGAGGATGAAGCGACAAAAGAGGAAGAGGAGGAAGAGGCTGAGAATATACCGACTCCGAGGAAACGACTGATGAATTTCAAGATCCCGATCGTCAACCGGAGAGACTCGAGAAGAGACCAGAGTGCCTCCGTAGTGACACGTCGCAGACTGTTCAGTGACGAAGGTAAGTAACCTGTTTCAGAAACAGGTCACTCTGGTTTTGAAACGCCTCTCTCCCCTGCAGAAGAGCCCAGAGAGAGGAGCGGTCGGAAAGGAAATCGCTTGATGCCTGCCGCGTCTCGGAGGGCGTCGTACATGGAGATGACATCGGACATTAGCAGCGAAGAACTGAGCGAGGAGGACGAAGAGGAGGAGGAGGAGGAGGAGGAGGAGAGGGAGTGAGGAAGGATATGAGGTCTTTGGAGAGTCTAGCAACGAGTAAGTCGTTCCTTAATACCGTAAAAACACCAAATTCTCTCTGGGCTAGAATTTTTGCCATACTGGCAGTTTTGGTATTCGTGTTAGTCTAGCGGATTTGTGGATTGAGGATCTGCAAAATCATGCGCCTCAAAAAACTTCACGGAGCTGTATGTACACTGATCACTGTGTGAAGTATGGTGTCCTTGAGAGGGGTTTGCATTGCGCAATTTGCCATCCTATTACTGCCGTACACGATGTTCAACAAACTGTTGGTCTCCAGGGAGAATGAGGTGGACATGTTGCAGAAGATATTTGGGGAGAGTGAAGACGAAGAGGAGGGGGAGGAGAGTGAGATGAGAGATCGGCCAGTTACACCAACCAAGACCAGGGCACCTGGGAAGAAGATGAGAGAGGAAATGAGCCAGCCAACTACCACGCTCCCCCCTCACCTCCTCCGACTGACGATGTTCTCCGCCCACTTACCCCGCCCCCAGAGCCATTAGCCCCGCCCACTCAAGCTCCGCCCAAGGAGGAGCCGAAGAGACCGATGTTCAAGTCACGGGGAGAGAGAGAGGAGGAGAGGTCGTGAGAGAGGCAAGAGAGGAACCAATGGACAAAGAGGACATTGCAATGCTGAGACTGGCCCTCGGGAGACTGAGAGAAGAAGGGCGGGGCTGGTGGGCGGAGTCAACTGGGCCTACCATCCTAATGATATCCTTTCGTTCCCAATTTCTATGTGCATACGTTCTTTTATGTTTCCTTCCTTGGGTTTGTGTGCTTTCTTGACTCCACCCACTTTCAACTGGAGCCCCGCCCCCCAAGCGGAGACGGCAAGACTCACAGGATCTGTTGGTCCACGCGACAGGTTGCGCAAGATCCGAGGGTTACTACAAGATCGATGCCAGAGATAAGGTCAAGTACCTGCCACACCACCGGCGGAAACTGAGGCTTAACGAGAAGGTGTGGTCTGGCAATGAGTCATGTGACTTTGTGTGATTGTCATGTGATTGCAGCTGGAGAAGAAGGCGAGCAGTGGGCGTGTCAACCGGGCCAAACTGAGGAGACTTGCGTCTGTCTTCAGTACCAGTGACGTCTCCAGCGACCTCGCCAAGTACAACCAGTTGAAGGTTTGTTTCAATAATGATGTTGTTGTTTTATTATGCTTATTATGCTTGTGATTCAAAACATTATTTGCAAAGGACAATGCTTCCAGAACAGTTTGCAAGCCAAGTGCTTCCAACAGGCAGTCCTTGTTCTCTTCCTCCCTATTTGTGTCCTGCAGGCCAGAAAGAAGCTGCTGAAGTTTTCCAAATCCACCATCCACAACTGGGGACTCTTCGCCATAGAAGCCATCGCGGCGGACGAGATGGTGATAGAGTACGTCGGAGAGGTAGTGAGGCAGGCCGTGGCTGACGAGAGGGAGAGACGGTACGAGGCCGCGGGGATCGGGAGCAGCTACCTGTTCCGTGTGGATCACGATTACATCATCGATGCCACGAGGAACGGAAACATGGCTAGATTTATCAACCACTGCTGCGATGTGAGTTGGGGGGAAAGAGGAGTGAGTGAAGAGAAAGAGACTTGGTTCACCATACGTTTCCAGAGCCCGTGATGTGACACAATACAGCTCTAACCATAGTACGAAGCATTTGTCAGTCTGCAGTGTGTTATGCAATGTTGCATCACATCGCCAGCCAAGCTAGGGGAAGTGTATAATTATAGTTTCTCCTCCCTCCCTACCTTCAGCCCAACTGCTATGCCAAGGTCATCAGTGTTGGGACGCAGAAGAAGATAGTCATCTACTCCAAGAGAGACATCGCCATGGGAGAGGAGATCACCTATGACTACAAGTTCCCCATTGAGGAGGAGAAGATCCCCTGCCTCTGTGGGGCCCCCAACTGCAGGGGAACCCTCAACTGACGACCCCCCAGATCACAGCGAACCCCTGTCACCCTTCTCGCACTCTCACTGTTTGTCATTTCAGTGTTACCATGGCAAACCAAACCATGTGTGTGATGTAAAATTATGGGTTGATTACTGGGGAAACCCCTCAGCATTAACTGATGTAATTGTGAACAAAAAGTTAGCATGCCTAAATTTTTGAGAGGCAGTAAATTTTTGACGGTATTCGTTTTTTTTGATACCCTGACAAGGTCATAAAAAATTAGCATCTACAAGTTACAACATACTGACTTCAATAGTACAATGTCTGTATATTATATACACTCTATCAATAATATCTACAGCACAAAACTAGACTCTTTTCAACAACTGGTGAAAGTTAGCAGCTAGTGGTGACTCTCAGCAACACATGTTACAGTAGTGGCATAATGTCAGTAGATATAACATAGCAGTGGTAGGGTGGGAGGGGTGGGGCTGCTGGCTAGCCGAAGAGCTTGATGAAGCAAGGCTGGCAGTAAGGGTTGTGGCGATGCTCCTTGAAGGTGCCCTTGTTGCAGCAGTTTGAGGCAAAATGCGCACGTGAAGTGTTCAGGATGCCACTTGCGACCCATCGCAGTTATACACTTTCCTGGAGGGAGGGAGAGAGGGAGGGAGAGAGAGAGGGAGGGAGAGAGAGAGGGAGAGAGGGAGGGAGAGAGGGAGGGGAGAGGGAGGGAGGAGGGAGGGAGAGAGAGGGAGGGAGGGAGGGAGGGAGAGGAGAGAGGAGAGAGAGGGAGAGAGGGAGGGAGAGAGAGAGAGAATAAAGTATACAGTGGTACTTACCTCTCTAAGGACACCCCTAGAGAGAGGACACCTCTCTAATAAGGACATTTTCTCTCCTCAAAACAGTTCACCATGCAATTCAACAGGACACCTCACTCATATGGACACTTTCTCCCATTGCTGTCCAGATTAAAGGGGCTCCACTGTATTTCCCCCAAACCAGGAGAGGCACGTGATGTAAGCACTCACCAGTGACAGGTTTCTGGCAGGAGGCACAGAGAGTCCCGCGAGAGGCGTGGTAATGGATCTCGCAGTGCGGCTCTCCCTCGTGGTCGAAATAGTTCCCTCGAGGAAACGTCACTCCACACACCTGACAGAGAGAGAGAGGGAGAAGGAGGGAGAGAGAGACTCATCACAACAGGTCTAGTTTGGTTAGTTGTGTGGGCAAGCATTGGAGTGGTCTTTAATTGGAACATTGTTGACTGAAAAAGGGTGGAATTGCTGCTGTCTATTCATGCTGTGTCTATTAGAGCATCCGTGTAGTGACTCCAACAGCCACTGACAACATACAGTACAGTAGTAATTCCCACTACCCACCCACCAGATTCTGGAGATGATGGCACTCTTATTGATGGGTTTTGAGTCCTGCCCCCTTCTCTCTCTCTCCCTAACCTTGCAGCAGAAGCACTCGGGGTGCCACTGGGAGCCGAGGGCGGTGACGAATCCCTCCATTATGGCCTTCTCACACCTCTTGCAGCGAGGAGCAAACTTCTCATAGTAGCACTCCCGGCAGAATGCCTTCCCGTCTTTCTCGTGGTAGCCTTCAGCTCCGAAATCTTTGCCACACAACGTGCAGAAGAAGTGCTCCTTGTGCCAAGTCTTGTCCAGCGCCCTCAGGACCCTCTGTGTGGAGAGATGATGTCATGATGACGTCGTGGGGATGATGTCATAATCCCACATCATGGAGTGCATGCACACTTTCTCCATGGGAACACACAGTCACATGATAAATAGTGGAGTAGGACACTTCCTTCACAAGTCCATATATGAACAATAGTTGGAAATCCCACATGGAGGAAAAGGGTTAAACAGGACAAGGTAGTGGAGGAAAAGCAAGGCAGTGGAGGAAAAGGGTTAAACAGGATAAAGTTACAGTCAGTAGGTAATGTTACACGGCATACCATATTTGGCTATTATGTGAACAAGGGAGGGGTTGTGTACATGTGACGTGATACCATAATTACCACTGGAAAATTAATTGCAGAATGCAACCCCTGAACACCTCGGTCATATTCTGTCCCATTGGTGTCCAGATTAGAGGGGTTCCACTGTAGGCAGTAGTATAAACCTACCTCCAGAATGGGGCCGTTGCAGTAGGCACAGCGAGGAGCAAACAACTCGTGATAGTCCTTCTCGCAATACGGCCGTCCGTTGCTCTCGTAGTAGGTGGAGCTACCGAGTTCCACATCGCACTGGGCGCACGTGAAGTGCTCCTTGTGCCACTGGCAGCCGAGGGCGTTGACCACCTTGGTCAAGATGGGCTTGTTGCATGCTGCACACACTCCTGTACAAGGAAAGACGATGCAAAATGACATAAATTTATCGTTGCCAATTCGTCACATCACCAATCAACAGTGTAGTGTTTTGAAGAGGGAGCACTGTTCATGTGATATTGATATCCTAAAGAGTGTTTCTCCTCAGACATAACATGTCTTGGGGTCCCAAAACTTTCAGGATAAACTAGCAAATGTTTTTAAAAACTGTTGATTGAGAGTTTCTCTCACTGTTCAATACAGTCCCTGCCTCTCTCCCTCTCTCCTCTCTCCCTCCCTCTCTCCCCCCTCTCTCACCTTTGGCGGTTGTGTTGACTCCATGTCTCTTGGTCATGACTTCGTCCAGCGATCCTAACATGGAGTTGAGGTTGTCCATGGCCGTCGACCGTGTCTTCCCTGACTCCCTAGCAACTGCCCCGCCCCCCTCCATCCTCTCCACATCCCCCCCGGAGGACGAAGACGCGGGTTCGAAGTTCGAGAGGTTTGCCATAAGCTCGTCCAGTTCCCTGGTTGCCGTTGACGACGTCATTCCACGAGGACGGTGGGGGTCGCTAAGGTCCTCACTGACCTTTTGCTCGACCTCTGTCAGCTCGTCAACGAAATCTTTCATGGTTGGTCGGACACCACCTACCCTCTCAGACGGGGGGACGGACCTCTCCTTCTCTGGTGGTCGAGGGAGGGAGGTACAGAGAGAGAGAGAGGAGAGAGAGGGAAGAAGATTAGAAATGCCCGGGAGAGAGATCACATTGGCACAACAACAACAACAGGGAGGTATATAGGAATGTGGTATTCATGGGTTTCAGGCGAGGTTCTCGCCATGTGTGGTAGAGATGATGTGTCAACAGGAACCACACACACACTCAACAGCCACCCACCATGTTGAGAGTCACATTATGTGGCTGCATGCTAACTAGCACCTGTAAGCCAACTTTGATCCCCAAGACAATAGCACATAGACCTTATCCCACATGACGTGTGCTACATGTTCTATGACCTATCATACCTATACAATCAAGGTTGCTTGTGACTTTTATCACACACAAAAAGGTTCATCAATTATCAATCATTCAATCATTTATCATGGCCTTATGACTGGTTTGCATGTACAGACCACACCATCATTCTCCCACAAAGGCCTATACAGACGTATGTCACACGAAACTACAGTCTCCAGAAAACTGTAAACGATACCGCCAACACGAGGTGTATAGAGTGAAGGGCAGTTTGAGGCATTCAAAGCATTCTTGACATGAATGGACAGAGGAGGCATTTCAGGCTCCCACCGAAAGCATGTGTTGGTTCATCCCTGCGGAAAAGTGAACATCTTGTTGGTGGGTGTATGTGGATGAGAGGGAACTGAAATGCTTGGGGCTAGAGAATCAGCGAGAGGAAGAGAAGGAGAGAAAGTGAGTGTGTGTGTGTGTGTGTACACGTAAGAGAGAAAGAGTAGATATACCGACCAGAAAGATAGACGCGAGAGAGAGACGCGCTACGACGACGCGCGCGAGCAAAGCGCGCAAAGCGAGCAGGGCCGCTCTCGATCGGTGGTCGCTCTCTCTTTTTAGCTCCACGCGCGCGCGCTCGCGCCAGCTCGCTCGCGCTCTCTCTCGTTCCCTCTCTGCTCTTCGCTCTCCCCGTAGTTTCCTCGCTCGCCCTCTCTCTCTGTGTTGCGCCATCGCGCCCGCGCGCTCGTTTGCCTCTCGCCTCTCGTTGTTTTCATCCCTCTGCGCCCGCGCGCGCGCTGATTCCCGCTCGCTCCGTGTCGCGCGCGCGCGCGCACCCATGGCCAATTTGTCATAAAATCTCTCCTCGTCTCTGCACTGTGCCTACAGCAAAACAGACTGTTTGGGCATCAGATCGCAGCATCACTGACCTCGTTTCTTGTCTCCCTCCACCCACAGACCACAGTGCAAGCAGTGGAGAGCGTGCCCAAAGAGGAAGACCGAACAAACAGGGAGTAGGAGAAGAGACAGATGAACAAACAACTCTAACCTGCACTACTAACAACTGCTTCCATTCAGTCAGCTATAGCCCAACCCACAAGGGCATGGTCCTGGATAATCTCGCTGCTATAGTAGGGAGTTGGGTATTTCATTCCTGGGGCACTGTGTCAACAACTGAGGCCGTGTGTGTTTTGTGGAGTGAAAGAGATGTTATCAATCTCAGAGTATTATAGAGGGAAAAGGCAGCTGATAATTCAACTGTGGACAAGTTTCTCTCTTCCATCCACACACCACCATACAACACCTCCATACTACAACAAGTACACACACACACACACACACACACACACCATCGGAATTTACACACACACCACACACAGGTTTTCCTAGAAACGTCAACAAGGGGCATACTTGACTCTTAAAAATTGGCAGAGTGCGACATATGTTGATCCTTAAAAATTTGCAAATCCCAACGCCTTCTGTTTTATAATTATTAATAAGGGCAGACATTTATTTTTAACATCTATCTACCCATTTACTCTCCACACACTAGAAGAATAACCCTCTCCCAGTCTCCCTCCACTGACTTGGTGTGGGTATGTAGTGAGGGTCCACCTCATAGTGGCTCTCTATCTCCACATTGCTGCTCCCCACCTCTCCTCTCTCCTCCTGGCTGCTCGGAGGGCCCTGTGCCGGCTCATAGCTGCGTAGCTCCATCTCCAACGCCTCAAGTTGAGCGATACAATCAAGACCAATGTCGACGCTGTCAGATTTCTTAACCTTCCCCGCGGGCTCCTTTGCCCCTTCGTTATGATGTCCGTTGGAGTATATAGTCGACTTATGTGGAGCAGCTGATCCTGTGCTCATTTGCGATGATATTGAAGTTACGCTCTTCTGTGACATTAAGCTCTTCTGCGATAACTGGCGGGAGGTGTGCGCAGCTTTTGGTGTGTCGTAGTCGCTGTTACGAGCGTCGTTAAGGAGGGGAGACCCCCTGCGAAGGTGAGGGAGGGTCCCCGATGCCAGAGGAGGGGACGTGTGCCCGTTTTGAACGAGCTGGGACTTCCTCACAGGAGTGGTCGAAGCAGCTCTTGCTGGAGAGAAAGTGGCCGAAGTCTCGTAGTGATGCTCAGGCGACGTAATACCCACATCGTCGAGCCCATTCCCGAGACTCCGGGCTCGGAACATGGAACGGGTCTCAGAATAAGCACCGGGACTCCGTACCACAGGGCTCCGCGGGCTTTTGACCACAGGGCTCCGAGGGCTCTTTGCCACAGGACTGTTGAGGAAGACTGAGCTAGCAGAGAGCCTTGTGCTTGTCGAGCTAGTGGGTCGACTTCCAACTGATGCCGTCACTGAATCCAGTTTCTCTGTGAGTGCCAGAGCATCGCTGAGCAGCACACGCAAGTCCTGTGTGCTCCCTGTTTGACCTGCGGTGGAGAGGATTCTCTTGGTTAGCGTGAGCTCTCCATTTTGGGAGATCCGGTAGGCGGGAGCTGTCGACGTGCTGTAGTGGGGCCGGCGGCCTCGGGGGGCCATCGTGTGAGATTTCGGACTGGGGGGTCCGTGGTTGTCCAGGGAGCTTGAGAAGGAGCGAGGGAGGGTGGAGAGAGGAGGGAGGGGAGGGTGGGTACGACCTGACGTCCGCCGAGGTTGCGTTGAAGAACTGTAGTGTGTGGTCATCTTCTTCCTGCTACAGATTACAGGAAGATTGAGTTGCCCTGGAAGGAGGTCTCTTGAAAGAAGCTGTCCTGAAAAGGCTCAGAGAGAAGCTGTCCTGAAAAGGCTCACAGAGAAGCTGTCCTGAAAGAAGCTGTCCTGAAAAGGCTCACAGAGAAGCTGTCCTGAAAAGGCTCAGTGTTGTCCTGAAAGAAGCTGTCCTGAAAGAAGCTGTCCTGAAAGAAGCTGTCCTGAACCTGAAAAGGCTCACAGAGAAGCTGTCCTGAAAGAGCCAGTGGTGTCCCACTGCACTGGGAAGACAGCCAGAGGCAGGGAAAGAACTCCTCAACAAGTCTCACTGTTGAACCTCACTGATTACTGTACGTCAGAACTCTGTCAAATTCAACACTGAGATCTGGACTCCTCAGCTTCAGTAGTTACCTCCAGGGGCCTCAGCAGCAACCAAAGTACCAGTAGCAACCAAAGTACTGTAGTTCCAACCTCTTCACTTTAGGCAGCAAGCAAAGTACTGGAGTTCGAACCTCTTCACTTTAGGCAGCAAGCAAAGTACTGGAGTTCCAACCTCTTCACTTTAGGCAGCAAGCAAAGTAATATAGCTCCAACCTCTTCACTTTAGGCAGCAAGCAAAGTACTGTAGTTCCAACCTCTTCACTTTAGGCAGCAAGCAAAGTAGACTCTCTCTCACACAACTGAGACTCTCTCTATAGAACTGGCATTAGTACTACAGGCGGTCAGAGGCTGTCGATATGAAGCCTCTATAGCTCCCAGCAAGACTCTCACACACAGTCACCAGGGGGGCCACTGGCAGAGCTAACAATGGAGAGGTCACGAACTGCCTGTATTACCGGGAGACAGGGGCTTTTATGGAGGACCACAGACAGGAAGCTGAAACAGGAAACAGGCCTGTTACTCGAAATCCAGCCTCAATTAGTCTCACATTCCTCTCACAGGTTCACTCCATACTTCATACTACATGTGTACATACAGTGTGGCCGTCCACCTATTGACCACCAGCAGCGAGGTGTAAGAGTAATGATTCACGGGAAGTGAGGGCGACAGTATTCCAGTACATAGGATATGAAATCAGAGTACAGCGGACATACTGACATGTACTATAATACTATGTAGGTATATACATGTGTACTATAGGAGCTACATACATACGTAGGTATGTAGGTGGGAGCTACATACATAGGTATGTAGGAGCTATATATACATACATACATAGGTATATAGGTAGGTGTTCAATAGCAATATTATGTTCACAACAAGACTGACAACAAGACTTGTGTACTCTAACAATATCGCATCACTTCTATGACATCATCACGGCACGCAGAGAGAATACAATACCACGTAGTTCAAATTCCTCGGTGCTATGGGGTTTTACGAACCACTCCATATAAGGTAACACTAACATTCCACATAAGCTCGCTATGAGAGGGTTAAATGGTTTAGTCCCAATGGGGTTAAAAACCTCAGTTAAAAATAGAAGTGCCTGTGAGGTTAGAAACCACCATTGGAATGGGGTTAAATGGCATGTTCCAATGGGGTTAAACTCAGTAATAGAACCAGTGATGAATAATTCATGAGCTGACAAACTCTAGTTAATTATGAGCTAACAACTAGTGATGAATAATTCATGAGCGGACCTTTGCTGTTGATCTGCGTCTCATTCAACATCTCCAGGAGGGAGTCCAGTTCGGAGATGCCCCCCGGACTGCGGGGGACCTTGGGGGGTGGGGAGATGACTCCGTGGGGGGGTGGGGAGCGGGACTCAGAGCGGCTCTTGGGGACGTAGCGAGGTCCCTTCCTCACCTCACTGTACTGGATCTCTTCTTCTCCTGGCTGAGACTGGGTGAGAGGGAGGGAGGTTAAAATATTGCCCAACTAGCTGTGTTTTCCCCCAGTAACTTTGCCATCGTTAGCACATGAACGTGTATCCAGACAGACTGTGTCATATTTTCTGGGCGGGAAGTCTCTCCCTCCCCCATCTCTCCACACTCCCCCTTCCCCGGGCCAGCTCCAAATATGAACATTCCTCGCTACACCAGGTTAATTATGTCGCTGGCATTGTGGGTCAATGAGGGTGACAGCCACAGGCAGCCGGCAGCCAAAATCCTCCACTCCTTGGCTCACTTCTTACTTACCTCATCCTCCTAACCACAGCACCTACCGCAGCTCTATAGCTACTGCTTTCTACAGTCACTCTCATTAGTACTACTATAGGGGGACCCCTCCATATCTGGACCCTAAATACTAGAGTACGGTTTCCTTTTGAGAGGTTGAAAAGGTTGTAAAGGTTGTAAAGGCTCACTCCAGGTTCCCTTTAGCTACATACAGAGTGTGTGTGTCTGTGTGTGTGTGTGTGTGTGTCAATGGTGGACAAAAGGAAACACTAGTAGAGGTGCCGGCTAGTTTCTCTTTCCCATGCACACCCAGAGAACATTCATTTGTCAATTCAGCACTCATTCAAGACAAAATAATACGTGCCACAATAGAACACTACATGAAAAGGCTGGGCAGAATGATACATTGAAGACTGAACAACGCTATAGGCTGTTTCTTATGGTGATCATGGAAGACTGAATATGGAAGACTGAATGTGCAGCAGCCTGGTTGAAACTGATTGTTTGTTTCAGGCAAACCCAAACACACACCCTACCCCCCTCAAATAACATTCCCAACTTCATCAGCTCTGTTTACCAAACGTCTCTCTACCTCTCTCCTACCTTCCCCCCTTTTCTCTTCCTATCCTCTCTCCTTCCTTCTCTCTCCTCTTCCTTCTCTCTTTTCCTCCACCCCTCAACTGACCTCAGGGCTGACAGATCTCTCCGCAGAGGAGTGCGGCATCTCGTAGCTGGCCACAAACCCCGCCTCCTCCTCGGGGTCTGCCGACTCATACGTGTGCTGCTCTCTGTGATTATGAGATCCGAACCCGCTGCCATTGGAGAGAGGCGGGTACGGGGAGGAAGGCTCCACGTCGGGAGGGAGAGCCGACTGGAGATCAGCGAGGAGTTCGTCTGGTGGGTTTATCATCGTCAGGGGCGATAACGAGGGGGACGATGGAGGGGTGCGGGGAGGTGGGCGGGGAGGAGGGACGGCAGGTGTTCGAGGAGGGAGGGGAGGAGGTGAGGATGAGGTAGACAAAGGAGAGAGGGAGGAAGAAGGGGGTAAAATGGAGGAGTCCACAGTTGATAGTTGGCAAGGAGACGCCACACACAGATCCACTGCCTACACTGATCACAATTCCAGTACTAATTCGCCACACGGAATAGTCGAAACTCTACACTCCCGTGATGGAGAGACCGCTATAGCTAGCTACACGCGAGGGAAATAGTACGTCCCTCGCTCGCTAAGACTCGCCAGGTACTACGCGGAAGCCAGTAAATTCGGCGGAATAGTTGGCATAAATAGCTAGCTATGTCACAGTAACACGGCCTCGGACGCAGCACATCCGCAAACTGTCCGTCGCTCCAACCACACACGAACGCAGCTCTCTGCAGCGTTTGGCACGCAACCCACGACAAAAGCCGCTACACAAAAGTATTGAATTACCCTGGGCATAAACCTTACCTAATTCCATGGTCTCTTGCTAAGTATGGCAGGGAACGGCGAGTCCACGGTGGTAGATTTGGCCTGGCAGCCAGCAAACCTTGCCCAGGCCCAGGATCGACATGACACCGCCTCTAGCTAGCACGACACACAGTGCGCATGGGCGGTGGGCGGGGCCTGGTCTCCGCGACCAAAACACACACGGAAAAGGAGGCGCGGTGTGTTTGGACGCGTGGACTTGCCCAGAGAAAGATTCGATTCCTCGTTCACAAGTAAAAGAAGGCTCGACTGTAAGATACAAGGTGAGACATTTTTGTGGCGCTCTCTGACTCGTAGCTACAGTAAGATCCGCGGAGAGAGCGCGAAGTGGATGACGAAATAGCTTGGGTGGGCATTAAATGGAAACATCTCTCTTTCCTCGAAGGATTCGCCGCCCTTGGAAATGTCGGACTTTTCAGACTTGGACAGGTGAGTGTTTCATGCCGAGTCCGGTGGTATAATACTGAAGAGCCTAAGCTGGTATATGATATTTGTGAACTGTTGTGTTCTTACCACTAGGCAAATTGAGCAGCTTCGTCGCTGTGAGATCATAAAGGAGTCGGAGGTAAAGGCCCTCTGTGCCAAAGCTAGGTGAGTGAGAGCTTTTCATCTGTCTCAATCTTCCATCTTCCTCTCTCTCTCTAGGGAGATTCTAATAGAGGAGAGTAATGTACAAAGAGTGGACCCACCAGTGACTGTGAGTCTGTGGATACACTACTACAGTGGAACCCAGTTCAACTCCTCTAATCCTGACACTAATGGGAGAGAATAAAGTGCCCATATTTGTGAGGTGTCCTTGTTTCAGGGTCAATTGCATGCAGGAAACTGTTCTTGTGGAGAGATTGCGGGGGTATCCCCTGTGGTTCCACTGTTTCCCAATTTTTCCTCCTTTTTCCTCCTCCTCGCTAGGTGTGTGGCGATATTCACGGTCAGTTCTATGACTTGAAGGAACTCTTCAAGGCAAGCTAATCACAGCTATCATTACAGGGTCTTACTCTCTTCATCAACGTGTGTGTGTGTCCCTGCAGGTGGGAGGGGATGTGCCTGACACAAACTACCTCTTTCTGGGCGACTTTGTTGACCGAGGATTCTACAGCGTGGAGACCTTTCTTCTACTCCTGGCCCTCAAGGTGTGTTTGACATTTCACTCACACGCTCACACACACACACACACGTCTATGACACACTTGCATACTCTGGTTCTTCCGTTGTCTCTCTCTCTCTCTCTCTCTGTGTCTGGTCAGGTGCGATATCCGGACAGAATAACTCTGATACGAGGCAACCACGAAAGTCGGCAGATCACGCAGGTCAGTACATTGACTCAGGTTAGCACGGAGCTCATTTGAATGAGTCTCCACATATTGCCATTTCCTACCTCTCCCTCCCTCCCTCCCTTCTTCCCGTCCCAAACCCTCCCTCCCTCCCTCCCTTCTTCCCGTCCCAAACCCTCCCTGCTTCCAGGTGTATGGGTTCTACGACGAGTGTAGGAGGAAATATGGCTCAGTCAACGTGTGGCGCTACTGCACAGAGATCTTTGACTACCTCAGTCTGTCGGCCATCATTGACAACCAGGTTAGCTCGCTCCCCTACCTCCCCCACTGGACTCTCTCCTGTCTCTCTGTGTGTAACTGCAGATATTCTGTGTTCACGGAGGTCTCTCACCTTCCATCACAACACTGGACCAGGTCTGTTTGCCTGTGTGGTATTTCTCTCTGTACTAATGAGCTCCCGACTGAATTCTACTAGCATTGCTGGCACGATGGGCTGGCTGGTAAATTATGTCGGCTTATAATCTCTGTTCTTGGCACGCTCTCCCTCTCTGCAGCCAAAACAAAACCCTCTCTTCGTTAGCACTCTCAGATGTTTTTGTGTGTGTGTTGTGGAGAGTAGACATGTGTGCTATTTCTCCCTCCCTCTCTCTCTTCTCTCTCTCTCTCTCTCGTCCCTTTTAGATCCGCTCCATTGATAGGAAACAAGAGTCCCACACGACGGGCCAATGTGTGATCTCCTCTGGTCTGATCCTGAAGGTGAGTGCTCTCCTTCATTCACCCCCTCCCTCCCTCCCATCGTTCCCATTCAGCCTACTAATAGTATCTATTCATCTACGTATGTACATGCAGACATTGATGACTGGGGAGTGAGTCCGAGA
Source organism: Geodia barretti (assembly GCA_030341885.1). Taxonomy (NCBI): domain Eukaryota; kingdom Metazoa; phylum Porifera; class Demospongiae; order Tetractinellida; family Geodiidae; genus Geodia; species Geodia barretti. The sequence goes on along the minus strand of CASHTH010001433.1, from coordinate 22,801 downwards.
GGGGCTGGGTTTCTATTTGGCAGTGAGGTAGTGGCACAGGTACGGAGCTATATAATACACCATAACTCTGTAATTGGGGAAGTATTGGTGACGAGAAACAGTGATGTATCTGTGTGAATGACTGACTGTTGCTGTAGTTCAACGCGACCAACAACATAAAGATGATCTGTCGAGCTCACCAGCTGGTGATGGAAGGCTACAAGTGGCACTTTTCGGAAACGGTTCTCACCGTGTGGTCTGCCCCCAACTACTGCTACAGGTAAATACAGTGAGTAGAGGGTTAAAACCTTTTTCATTCTCCCCTCGCTCTCTCTTCTCTCTCCCCTATTCTCCATCAGGTGTGGCAACGTGGCTGCCATTTTCGAACTTGACGAAAACCTCAGTAGAAGTTATACCATGTTTGAAGCAGCCCCAATTGTAAGTATTAGTGCTCCCTGTACAATGGAACGTTACGTAACTTGCCATCATTTCTTTGTCTGTCTGTTGTCAGGAGGTGAGGGGCGAACCAACAAAGAAACCAGTACCAGAGTATTTCTTATGAGGGGCCTTTCTCTAATTATTCCACACCATAATATATACAACAACACCCTGTGTAAATATTGTACAGCTCCTTTGTGTGTGTGTGTGTGTGTGTGTTTTTGTGTACACATTTTAAAAACCTTTTTGCCTTGCTACATTGTACAAGTCATCACGTGAGTAACGTTGGTAGATGTTCGGTGAGAACGGAGAGGGAGCGGAGGTCAAAGGTTGACAGGTGCGAGCAGCTGGGCATTGGGAATGGCTGCTGACTCTTTTCTCTTGATGTCGTTTGTGATCTCCGTCAAGTCTTTTATGAATGTCTGCAACTGTACGGAGGAGCCATTGACCTTTTGAACCCTCTAAGGCAACCTTTCTATCCAAAACAATAGTTTCTTGCACGACTCCTCTAACCCCCTGAAATAAGGACACTTCATTACTTGATTCTGTCCCATTGGTCACCACTGTGTGGGGGAGCTAGGCCCAAGAAAGCTGCCTATATGCACCTAACAGCAAAGAGGTGGGGACCCACCTTATCGAGCTGTCTGAGAGTGTCCTCGTGCTCGTGGGGAGGGATCTTCTTCTGCAGGTGTTTGCACATTAGGAGGAAGAGGTTGTGGGTGGCAATCTTCAGCTGTCCCAGGACCAGCGTCTTCTTGGCCGCCGTCGTCTGGATTCGCGTCCACTCAGAGTCCCTGCATAGATCAATGGAACATGTTACTCTGGCAGTATGCTAAGTGACGTTACACATGTTTTGAGAGAGTGTTGGTGAAGGGATACATTCTGATGGAACATTACCATTTGACGGCATTGCTCTGGGCCTCCTCCAGCCTCGTCTGCAGACGAGCCAACTATATACCAAAAACAACACAACATTAACTCCTTCTCTCAGTGGACGTCCCATTACTTACTTCGTTGTTGTAGCCCAGGATCTCATTGTTCTTCTCCTAGAACGAAAGATAGAGGGAGTGAAATTTAAAATGGTGGGCATTTTCGTGTGTCTACCTCTTTTAGTTTCATTAGAGCTGTTCTCTCCTCCTCTATGGCGTCTTGATTTCTCTGCTCCCTCTCCATCAAATCCTAGTTCATATATTCAACGTATATAGCTAAGTTAGGCATAAGAAGATGGGTTGATTTGAGCTGTGAGTAAAGGTTTGGCTGACCTCTCTCGTCTGACTGAGTGTGTCGTATCGACCAATGATCTCTCTCACTTCATCAAACTGCGTGGACATTATGAGGCCATTAACTTATGGTGCAGACTTAACTTTTAGAGAAGGTGTGTGAAATCTCAACTGGATCAGTTTATGGCCTTACTTCACTATCCGATTGTTCCTGAACGTCGCCCATAAACTTCCTGAACACCGACAGTTTCTCTATCGCCCTCTTCTGGCTGTCGGAAATCTCGGTCTGCTCGCGGATCTCTTCTCTCAGTCTCTCAATCTCCGCATCCTTATCCCGACACACTTCCCTCTCCCTCTCCGTCTTTTTCAACGCCCGAGCCCTCTTCAAATCATTCTCCTGTGACACAGACATCAGCTGCCACACTAACGCTACATTCTACGAATTCCCCTCACCTTCAGAAACTTCTCGAATTTGAGCAGCTGTTCCTTGAGGCTCCGCTCTTTCAGCTCCAGGTCGTCTCGCCGCTGCTGAAGCGTCTCCATCTTCAACTGGAAATCCTCTTTCTTGGCGCCGAGCGCGGCTTCCACGGCCGCCATCTCCCGCTTCTTCTCCAGCAGGCGAGTCGCCGGAGTCAGCGCGTCAGACGGCTGCTCCGGCATGTTCCTGCAGTAACGTGTCAGAGTCTAGCTGTAGCTAGAAATCTTGAGACTCAAGACTTACGCCAGCAGTTTGTCTTCTAAGGTGGTCTTGAAATAATCGTCCAATCCTGGACCTCCCCCTCCTCTGCTGTTGTCTCCAGTGGCCATACCAACGAATTTTCGTCTTGTTTCCTCTGGTGGTGCGCTCTATTTGGACTTACGTTTACTACGGTGTCACGGCAACGGCTCGTTATTGCTATGGTAACCGTTAAACAAGATGGCGGACGGCGAGGCCGGGTTGACGGAAGACCTACCGCTGGAGTCGCAGACCAGCGAGCCTCTGGTGAGAGAACGAGTAGACCTTCGAGTGGGTCTTGAAACTTTACGCCTGCCGTTTCTTTCGTAGCTGGAGGGGGCGCTTTCTGGAGACGATCTCGAGGGAGCCGGAGAGGAAGATAATGGAGACCTCAGCTGCGGGTCCGGATTCGGCTCGGAGCTGGCCGCTGGGACCAGCACGGGTCGCGGTGAGGGAGAACACCTCGCGGACAACTTGTCTGACGGCTCGGACGGCGCGTGGGACACCGACATTGACACAGAAGGTCAATACGCATCTCCCTGCAATGATAGAAGATGCAACTTGTATGGGTATGATGGTCCGTTGCACCAAGAGTAAACACACAACACAACCAACGTATCATAACCTGCAGATGAGAAGGAAGAGTACGATGCTACCGGGGGCGCTGCGTACCGCAAATGTTGCGAGATCCTGGGTATCATTCCTGTGTCTCATCTACTGAGGGATCTCCAGAACAACGTGACCAGCGTCAGTCTGCGGCACCACGGGCTGGGGCCCAAGGGAGCCAAGGCCGTGTCTGCTGCACTTGCTGTGAGCACACACCAACTGCTTCAACCATTGATAGTTCATTACAAAATAGTTTGTCATTGACATTAAACATTATTGGACATACTCACAGCTGTCACTGCCAACATTTAGAATGTTCTAGTCTTTAGACACGATGCTGATTTCTTTGATGCAGTCTAACACTTGTGTGACGCACCTTGATCTGAGTGACTGTGGATTGGGGACTGAGGGAGCTGTGGCCATTACCACCATGTTCAAGGAAAACTGCTACATTACCCACCTGGTACACGACGAGAGAGGGGAGAGAGAGAGAGAGTGTGTGTGTGTTTTAACTACAGGATCTGTCAGACAACCAGATAGAAGCTGCAGGGGCTCTGGCAGTGGCTGGCATGTTGGAATCTAACAACACACTGACTCATCTCTCTCTCAGAGGTAGGTCTAGTCTTTGTGAGTGTAGATCAATTTTCCCCCTGCAATCTGACTGACCATGTAGGAAGTGACTTCAATGATAAGGCAGCGGAGCCCATCAGTGAAGTGATCAAGGTCAGTAGTAATTGTGGGCAACTAGACTGTCTCTACCGTTGCCTCCTTTCTCTCCCTGGACTCTCCCACAGACCAGTTACCAGATCTCGTACCTTGACCTCAGCCACAACCAGTTTGGAGAGGCTGCAGGGGTTCTCTTGGGGGAGGCACTCAGTCAGTGGACACACCCCCCTCTCTCACTCGATCTCACTAACTAACTTATCTCTCTGTCTCTGAAGGTGAGAGTGAAGTGCTGCAGACACTAAACCTCAGTTGGAACAACATACGCAGAAAGGGAGCAGTAGCTCTGGCCAACGGACTCAAGGTGGTCTATTCATCACAACATAGACGTCAACCTGGTCCAAGAAGCATATATAGCACCAGATATGAATAATACTGTTGTCATGTCTTTTTATCGTGTGGAGGTCTAAGACCCTGAAGTTCTCAAGCTCTGTCTCTTTATTCTGCTCACATGCTTTGCACTGGATGTGTTTGACTGCAGGTGAACCAGATGCTGAAGGTATTGAATCTCTCTCACAACGGACTGGGGGATGAGGGAGCAACTGCTCTGGTTGAGGCTCTCAAGATCAACACAACTCTCTCTGAATTAGACATCAGGTGAGCCTCACATGACTCCCTGCATCTCTCATTGAGAAAATCATCTTTTATGTACCTGCAGTGCAAACAGGTTTTTACAAGCTACTGCCAGTCTCTTTGCAACCAAAGTCCTTCCAGTCTGTGAGACACTGAAGGTTCTTAGGGTGAGCTTTCTTCTTATCCTCATTACATACACCTTACTCACTCTCTCTGTACACCCATCATCTTCCTCACCAGATGGGAAAGAACTCGATGCAGAAGGTTTATCCCGAGAGCACTCAACCAGTGGGAGATGTGGCAAGCCTCCTCGAAGCTGCCTCCTCTTCTTCCCTCACTCTCCTGGACCTGTCAGGATATACGTTCACTCTCGCGATGGCCGACAAGGTGATCGAGATGGAGGAGAAGAGACCTGACCTGACGGTGATCTACGGAGGTACTGGCGGCTACAGCAAGACCAAGCCTCTCACTCCGCCACTGGAAAAACTGGTGAAGTATGCGGAGGAGCATTCTCTGGTTCTGGAGGACCTGTTCAGGTCGTTTGACAAGGAGGAGACCGGACAGCTCTCTGGGGAGATGTTCAAGAGCTCCCTAAAGGTAGTTCTCTTATAACCATAATATTCTGTGCTATATGTCAGTGTCTCTTGGTGCGAAGATGTCAAAATAGTGGTCACAAGACGGAACATGGGAGACCAGCATTAGTTTGTGCGGCTAAGGCTAGATTTACAGTCTCCAGGCCTGGAAATTTGACAAGTTTTTGCTTTGCCTTTCCTCTACTGCCATGAGAACACCCTATAATTTCCAATGGTCCAACCGACTGTAGAATGTTAAGTCAGGAATATACTATAGCTGTATACTGAGAATTAAATGGAGACAATTTCCCCACACCTCATGCACACCGCTGCAGCACATTCAGGCACCATTGCTGGGTTTCGAAAGACAAAAACTGATCAAGGAATTTGGCAAGACGGAGGCAACGGAAGAGACCAGTACCATTGACTACATGTACGTCTGTATTTCTCACAGATTTGCAATTGGTGTATCAAACATTGAATCTCACAATATATCCCTCTCTATCACAGGGCTCTTGTGCAAGCAGCCACTTCCACCAGAGACACCCAGTGACGTCATCAGTAAAACGTTTCTGCAGTTCTGTTTCTTGTTGCAATCACATCCTACACACAATAATTGAAAGGGTCAGAGTGTCAATAGGTTGTTTGAGCCCAAAAAATATATAAGGTTGAAAAATTGCCAACCTTTCATCTCTCTATTAATCTTCGTATTACCCATGGATTGTTTAGTGCAAACAAAAAAAACCAAAAAAAACAACCTAAGGTTGAAAAAAAGTAAAAAAACGGCCAGCCCTTCATCTCTCCAGACAGACGTCTACGGACACAGTGCTATGCCGAACTATACGCTGCCCTTTGAGAAACGTGGGTCAGTGGTAGATTTGTGGGTAAGGGGAGGAACCAGAGCTGTTCCCAGCCAATGCTCTGGACCACCTGACACTTTAGTGCGGGATCGGGATACGAACCCGGCACCTATGGTGTCAGTCCCCACGACTCTAACCACCTAGCCACTCAGGCTGGCCTGGAGAGGTGATGAAAAAACGTTCCAGTTATACTTACCAACAGCCAACACTCCTATTACATCATTGTAAAAAAGGCGTACACACCCGGGATCGAACCAGGACCTCACGATCAAGAGAGGGGGTGCTTATCCATCAGACCACCACCATTACTTGAATGGGAACAGTGTAAAATTAAAAGCACTAAAGTGCAAACCCTCGGCGAAGTAGCTCGCAGAGAGTCTGACGCGGGCTAGCTACAGTAGTAGATAGCACGCGAGAGTCGATACACGCCATTCGTTGTGACTTCTTGTGCCTTCAAGATAGACAGAGCAAGCGGACCCGGTCGAGGTGCCTGTGCTAAATATAAGCGCATGCGCATTATCCGCCAGCGATAAAATGGCGACTACCGGCATTAGCCATACAATGCTGGAAGCGCTCTAGCTCTGCAACGGATCATTTTCAGAGAAAACCCCACATATTTTCTGACCCTCGTCGCCCGTTGGGTAGATGGTATCATTTCTGGGACGAACAGACACCCGAGAAGTGAGATTGAGAGTAACAGACACACACAGACACACCCAACTACAGTACCCTCACTGCGCATGCGCGCCGAGGGTAAAAATGAGTCTATGATACAAACATACAGCAATACACACAGTATTACATAACATATGGTCATACATGTACATAAGAGGCTAACTCACTCGTCTTGTGTTAGTGTGTGCGTCTGTACACATAAACAAACAATGAGATGATTGTGACAATATAAAACCACCAGTCTCCATTCTATGAATAATTCATGAGATTAGGCTGAACTGCTGCACTGTTCGTGGTACCACTTTAGCTCGTCAACCAGTCCAAGAAGGTCGCGGCATTGCTTGTCCCCCACGCCTCCATCCCCCGCGGCAGCTGAAGCTCCGCCCAATTCATCGTCGTGTCCGAGACTCGTGGCTCCGGAGGAGGGGGTGGGGGAAGAGGAGGAGCCTCGCGTGGAGGAGCCACTCCCATCGTCTGTGTCGGAGGGGAGAGGGGCAGGAACGAAAGTAAATACAGTTAAACATACGCTACTCGCATCTATTCTGGTTCACCAGTGCCACAAAAGTCATTGCATAAACCTTTTTCCTAAATAGACTTCTTTTCCCCATGAAACATACATCGTGCACAATATGGAACTGGGTTTGTGTCATGAGATACGCTTCAGTCGCAGCTGTTTGCCACTGGGCACACCCCCTGCATTGAGTGAGGCTGGCCGGCTGACCTGGCGAGTATTTCTTGATCAGACTCTGTCGACCTTTGAGGAACTGTGAGAAGAGGATCTGAGCATCGAGGTCAGGGTCCAGGGGATCTCGCCAGTCTCCCATCGTGATCCCTCTGTGGCACTGACTGCACCCTGGCTCTATATATGGGAGGGGAGAATGGCATTCATTAGTAGGGCAGATATAGCCAGACTCTTTACTCATGGGGAGAATGGCATTAGCTAGGGCAGATAATATGTAGAGCACGCACATGGATTTTGTAAGCTTTTTGTGTTTGACGAATGCAATCAACTGGTGTGGGTGTTGCTCTAAAACAGTAGATATAATAGGGAGTATTGAGCAATAGCAACATTACATACCTTGGCTGGCAGGAGTTCTGCAGCATGTCCACTTGCCGTTCTTGAAGGCCCCTGGGTGGTAGACAGGGATCATGTCTCTATTGGTGAGACAGGCCTTGCGGATGGCAGACACCCAGCGATTCTGCTCATTCACATCCTATTATGGAGGGTGAATGGAGGGAAGGAAATGAGAGAGAGACTAACAGAGGCCTGAAGGTGGAGGGCTGTCTGGGGAGGCGCGTTAGGCATGCCAGGGGTCGGTACTATGACGACTTGGAGCATGTGTTTGCGATGGAATGCTCCCTCGTCCATCTTCTCAGTGACCTTGATCCACTGCACCGGGTAGCTCTTCACATCCTAATGAGCAGGACCGACAGACAGACAACAGAGAGGGCTTATTCTTGTAGCAGAGGATACACTGAATATGGGGACTCTTTGGGGACAAATTGAAATATATTCACTTGTTTGCAACATGCATTGCAAATTTCTATATATGCTAAACGTCATGAGAGACTAGGAATCTCATTGGCATACCTACATGTACAAGATTAAGGTTCCCAGATGTATTGAGGCTGTCTAGTGACAAAATGCTCTACACTTAACAAAAATTAGACAATTCTTGTATATAGTTAGCCACTGGTAACTCACTCCAACTTGTTTCTCGTTCTGACTATAGGTGAGTGCGATGTTGCTGAGTTCGAAGTATCTCTTCCGATACTGAAGACTTCCTCCACTGGCCGTAGACGTGTTCCTCTTCCACAGAAATCCCTTACACAGGATGAGGTGATGGATGTAACCACCGTCCTTCACCCCTCGCTCTGCCGACACTGTGCCACAACACCACGGCAATGTCACTCACGTGACATCACAGCCGTGTCATGTGACCGGACACACCCACCTTCTTTCTGGTCAATCTGGACGAGGCTTTGGATGAAGGTCTTGACGCGAGCCACGCTCTCAGGCATCACGCAGTTCATGGGGTGCATTGAAACGGCTCCTTTGCCTCCATCTTCTTCCTGGAGATTACTGGCATTCTGCATCACCTGCACATACACACAGCCATAGACCAGCTTTCATAATGTTGCAAAATCAAGACAGTGAAACCCCGAATAAGGAACAATTTGGGGACATTGAGATTTTCTCAGAGACATCCTTTACTCGAGGTAGTATAATACACTAATGTATTAGTATGGGGGTGTCCCTTATAGAGGTGTGCTTTATTTAGAGTCTTTTTGGAACTGTAGTACAATGCTAGGGAACATGAGCACATGTACAGAGAGTATGGAGGACTGAGAAAGAGAGAGAGAGAGACAGACCTTAGCCAGTAGTTTGAGAGAGAGACACAGACCTTAGCCAGTAGAGAGAGACACAGACCTTAGCCAGTAGTTTGAGAGTCCGCTCTGTGCGCTGGTCAGGGTGCTCCTCTCTGAGGGCAAACAGTTTGGGGGACAAGACGGCGGGGACAAAGAACCTCAGGAACAGAAACCCAGACACCGCCAGATACGGAACATTCTGCGAGATTTTCACAAAATTGACTTATCACTCAGAAATATCCCTGGTATACAGTAAGATGGTAAAATGTGAGAGAAAGAGAGAGAAGCAAGAGAGAAGTAACAAGAGAGAGAGAGGGGGAGAAGAAGACAAGTGTTTTTAGAGAAATAATTTCTCACGGCGTGCTCAGCTCCAGTAAACCGCTCGGCCACTCGGGCCCACAGCTGCCTGAGAGCCATGCGCAGCAGTCCGGGGCACTGGTCGACACTGGAGAAGACAGAGTCCATCATTAGCTTGGTGTACTCCCCCAGGAGGGCCACCGAGGACTCCACCACCTTCCCTGCCGAGGACCTGATGACAGAGAAATTCATCACCAGAATGAGCATTTTGGCAACACACACGCAACATACACCATTGCCGATGGCAAAATTTCAATTTCGTCGAAGAGAGAGAATATTGCAGACTAAGTAGTCACATTTCGCTGGCCAATTACAGGGGTGAACTGATCAGAGAGCTCACTTGTTGCTCTGACGGAGTTGCTCTGTGTCCAGCTCACATAGTTTCTTCTCAGTATATATGGCATCGATGACTGGCGCGATTGTTGCATGGAGATATGGCAAGGCCACAATCTGGAGAGAGAGAGAGAGAGGAGAGAGAGAAAGCAATACAGCGATAGAGAGAGAGAGAGGAGAGAAAAATATCAACTACACTGGTTATTATAAAAATGTATTACATGAATTTTACATGAAAACACATGTCACCTTGTAAAACGGAACAGAACATAACTCATGACATCATAGCAAACAAGGTATGGGGGCTCCCCCTTGTTACAGTTAACACACACACCTTCATGAACTGGTCGAAGGACTTGGAGGCAAGAGAGTTACCTCTGAAGAGAGTGGCAGGTTTGCCTGCATGGAGAGAGAGTGAAAGACTGCAGTTTGCCTTGTTCACATTGCGCAATGTGTAATCTAGCTATCTCCGCCAGGCTCAATGAAAACTAGCCAATTCTAAGTATGCATGTTCATAAGGAATGCAGGTGATTCCTAACCAACTCTGAATGATCTCAGAAACTGGAAGGGAGTGTGTGTCTCTCACTGGTGCTGTTGATTTCTCTGAGAGTGAGGACATCCAGCAGAGGAAGGACACTGCCGTGGGCCAAGTAGAACCTCACCAGGGCGTGGGCCACCGAGTTTCTGTCCATCGTCATCACCTCCTCCAGGGCCGTCAGCACCGCACACCCTTCAGGCTGGGAGAGAAAGAGAGAGAGACTGCATTCAAAATACAGAGCCAGGCTTATCGAAAATATCTGCGAAACTTTAGACAAACAAACGAGAATAAAATGTTGTGCAAAGTTTTTCTTTCTAACAAATCAGGAGTTTTTTCTCCTTAATTTTAAACCCGACACCTTCTGAACCATTATTACATACCCTCTTGTCGTCCACCACGTTCAGCATGAACTCCACGAAGGGAGTGTAGAACTGCGTGTCCAGTATTCTCTCCTCGTGACATTGGACCTTGAGTCTCAGAGAACCCAGCTCTTTCCTGGGGATCATGTGATTGTCACATGACACTCAGGTGACTGTGGGGGGACTGGCTCACTTTTTGTCCTTGCCCTTCAGGTGGTCGCTGTGCTGGAGTCTGTACCATGTCTTGTACCTCTGGTCCATCTGCAACTCACTCAGATCTATTTCAATCTGTTTGAGAACAAAAACTGTTAGTTCGCCTGTTAGTTGATGTGAATAAAAACAGGAGAAAGAGAGAAATCTCTCCCTCCCTCTCCTCTCTCACCTGCCCCATAAAGTGGTTGTGAGTAAACTTGTCCCAATTGTAGATGGTGACTTTGAGTGTCTTGTGCTGCCTGGTGACCATGGGGTGAGGGATGGAAATATCGAAACTCTTTTTCCACCGGGGGAACCTTGTCTTGGCAATCACCTGAGGCAGCAAAAAGGGGCTAGCTGACTGGACCAGGGGTGGAGGTAGGTACTGTATGGTGACTTACAGGTGTACTGAACTGCTCGTCAGTTGTAGTAGAGAGTGGCAAATGGGTCACATTTCCCGTCCGTCTTTGCCGCTAGGTCTCTGCATTTGGACAAGATGGAGGGAAGTCTTTATCAAGGCCCTGGAATTGGCGTGCTCTGCAATCTGCCTGTCTGTTAGTACTTTTCAGTGTTGTATCAAAAAAATTTTTTGGAGAAAGAACAATTTTTGCATAGCATCCTACATACATGTGAAAAATACAATTGGTATATTAAATACCTGGCCTCCACAACAGTGACAAGGGCCTTCATGTGATCATCACTGGCTCCCTGCTCTGTGAGCATAATCTCCACCAGCACTTCTCCCTGGACCTCGTCGTGTTTGGTGGCCGCCGTCAGTGGGAACCACTTGTCCAGACCTGAGGACAGGCGGAACACACTCTCAGTGGGGGAGAGAGGGAGGGGTGGTGTGGAGGGAAGGGAAAAGGGGAAAAGCTATAATTATGTAGCTACCTCTTGGAGAGTTTAAGATGCTCTCCCGGTCCAGCATTACCTTCCCTAGTGGCTCCTTAGACCTGCACACACACACACACAACGAATAAACAACAGGTTTACCGATAGATTATTGCATGTGTGTACAGACGCCTAGAGACGATGCCCACACTAAATCCGTTGCCATGCAAACTCCTGTTACAGAATTGGACCAACGAGAGAATGTTGAAACAGGGAACTCCTTTACTGACGAGTGTTTCAGTTTTAGGGCATCATGTGAGTGTCACATGACGTACCCCATGAGGTCATGGTCAAAAACATGAACCGAGACGGCCTGGAATTCATTCGGGACATGTAGCGTGTACTCCTCTCCCCAGAACGGCTCCAGAGTTCTGTAGACTGTGGCAGTCCTGAAATAAACATCATCGATTTTCGAGACAGTAATCGGGGCAGGGCGTCGGGCAACTGGGCAACTGACCTTGCGACGGCTTCATTGTCGACTTTGAGAACACAGAAAGGGTTTCTATGACTGGAACTGAGAGGCCAAATCAAAACAATGAAACGTACACTACAACATATCCACAAGCCCTGGCTCCCACTAACGCATGGACAAGTATTATACTGTACCACCACTGGCACTTGGTCTACATATATAGTCTTGTGTGAGAGCTGGCAGGGTCTGGGTAGGCAGCTAATGGGCCAGAGGTTGCGCATTCCGCGGACACACCTATGCCAGCTAGCTCATGAAGGCGGAGGAGAGCGAACGATGACAACTGAATAACAAACAATCAGAAAATTTGCATACAGATTTCGGACAAGGGAAAACACGGCGGGGGAACAATGCCTGCCTTTGTCCGCAGCTGCTACGGCTCGTAGCTAGCTTATACAGGTCTCAAGGAATATCGAGTATCTCTCCTTGGATCTAGAGCTAGCTCCGTGAGGGCAGGTGTAGCGGATACACACAGACACTTACACTTCGCGGCTAGGCAGCTTCTTTCCTTCGCTGATCTTGACGTAGAGACTGGTGTACTGGAAGATGGGGCCTGCCATATCGATCTCTCTCCCTCCACCGCCCCGGGGGTGCCGCCTGGGAAGACAGCGTGAGTCTGCAGTTTAGCAAGGGAGGCTTGCCCTTTTCGGACTTGACGACTCCGGACGGACGATAATGAGCAGGGACTACCCCTTAGGGCTGCGCTTAGCGCAGTGCGCGAAGTCCATGTGTGAGCGCGTGCGTGATCTTGAGCTAGAAATGAAGAGACGGCTTCGTCTGGGCCCCACGCAGAGCCCCGTGGTGAGCACCACTCTCAACAGACGGTACACGGAGGCCAGAGCCGTCTCGGTGGCTCGCTGGGGGACTGCCTGCCTCTTTCTGGCCCTCCCGCTGCTACTTGACCTGTACGCGTCTCCTAGCAAGAGATTTTGCCGCCTTTTTTCAACTGCAGACTCACCCCCTGTAGATACCTCCACCTCCTGAGCTACTACAGTGGTCTCAGAGACGCAGTCGTGTGGTACATCGGTTAGTTTAACCTCCACCTTTCTTCTGCTCACCATTTCTCCCAAACAGAAGTACTTGTGTTGGGTCTCCTAGCTCTGAGTGGGCTCTACGACTGTGTCTTCTGCTCCCACGTGGCTCTCTCGCGCCCTCACGTGGAGCTCACCCCAGCTCAGAAGAAACTCCTGCGTGTTGGCACTGGACCAGGTTTATCTCCCAGTCAGCCATTTACCCTCAACCAGCGTCGTCTCTTGTCATCTTCCTCCGCAGAGAGTGGTTATGATACTGTCAATACACCAACTCCTTTTGGAGTCCCTCTCCCCCAACCCTTGTCCTCCTCTTCCCTCTCCCAGATCTCACCCCTGGCTCTCCTCACGCCCTCCGTACGGAGAGAAACTTTTCTTTTGCGTTATTCGTGTCTCTTCTTTTCTCTCTCTCCCTCCCCTCCTTCTTCCAGCGCCATCCTTCGCCGTACATCACCCCTCGTTCTCCGCACACTCCACAAAGCTCTCACTCCACACCTGCACACACTCCCAGTATGTTACAGTGGGGCTCAATTTTACCTGAAAGTTTGTAAATGTGATAAAAAACCAAAAGCAAAATTTTGTCACTCCCCTATCTTAGAGAGAAAAAAAAAGAAAAAAATTTTACAGACTGTATCCCCTGTGGGTATGGTATTAGGGTTTGCATGCTGTTTCCTATTCTCCCTCTCTCTCTCTCATGGTAGGGAGTGGAGGTGTCATATCAAGCCAGCAGGCTCTGGAGTCCTACCTCAGCTCCGAGACGGAGAGAGAGCTGGGTTTGACCCCTGACCTCTCCTGGCCTCCTAGACCCTCCCCCGACACACCCTCCACTCTCCGCAAGTACCATGTGGCCACCAGGTGATACCCACCTCGACCCTTCCTTTCCTGTGGTATACACAGTGTGACAGATTCTGCTGTTTCCTCCCTCTCTCAGAGGTCAGAGTCCGTCTCGTGACAGTGGCTCTCCACTTGTTACCGAGGACGACGCTGTAAGTACATAGTGTGCTGCGTCTATAATAATGTCAACATTTACCATGTACATATTATATAGAGGAACTGTGTGGTATAATTGTGTGTAGGTGTGGGTGGAGCTTGGGATCAGTCGAGGGAACCTCATTCGATGGACTGAGAACTGTCGCCGCGTGAGTCGCTAGTAGTCTCCATGGCGATAATCACCACCATCTCACATGACGTGGGTATTGTCTTTGTCCATGTGTGATGTCATCGTCGTGGTGGGTGTGGTGTGTGGAGCAGTGGCTGGCGGAGACGGTGTTTGTACCGGTGGCTGCCGAGATTGACAAAATCAACCAGACACTGGCCAAAGGCTCCACCCCAACTGTTAAAATTGGAGGTGAGCCCTGCAGACACACACCTCTCTTTCAATGTGCACTAATAGAGGGAAAACCCCTCCACTCAGCTGCCAGTTCCAATGATCTGAGGAGAGAGAGCAAGCGAAGAGCCCCGCAGGTCCCCACACTCCATTTAGTGCTCCCCTACCTCGAGCTCACCTCGAAACAGGCCTACCTCGTCCAGAGAATCAGAGGCAAGTCCCTATACTCAGTTCTACTGGACGGCATGTTTTGACTCTCTGTTCAGAGCTATCGAGTGGAGGGTGTTTGAGTGTGTATCGATGGAATGGAGGAGGAGCGTGGAACGGAAGACCCTGGACCCAGGAACTGCCCACTGACCCACAGGTTGACTCATCACTGTAACAGCGTACATCGAACTAAACCTCATGCAAAAAGTGTATTCTCATGCATCTCTAGTGTATGAAGCATCAGATTATCGAGGGTCAATGTTCCACCGACAGATAGTGCTCCACCTGCTCTGTGTATATCTGGACAGTCATCTTCCTCTCTCTCCCCTCTTCACCAACGGACGACCTTTCACCTCTCACTACCTCATCAAGAGCCCTGATAAACCGGGTATATATATATGTATGTACCCTGTCATTATTCCCAATCCTTCACCTATGTGGACGGCTGGTATATTATAGTAAGAGTATTGGAGATATCCTGTGTTGGTGGTAGTGGCATTTTTCTGGACGTGCAGCTCAATATTAGTGTAGGTCAGCCTCCGGGCCTGCATTGACTCAATATTCTCTATTCCCGTCTTCTTAGCAAAATACCAGTCTAAGACAGATTGTGTTGACCATGTGATGACCCATTCTCCCTCAACAGTGGCCAGATCGCCAGGAGTTGCCGTCTACCAGTCCACCCTACTCCCTCCTCACTACAACGTCAGTCACTCCTACCAACAATATTCAACATTCTTCTAGTATATTAGTGCACCAACCTTCTCTCTTTGTCTTCCATATATAGATTGTGGTAGGAGACAAGTTGGTGGACATACCAAAGGTGAGGAAGTTATTATACACACATAGAGAGAGTACTGTCCCTCATCCTGTGGTGCAGGGAAGAAACAATCTGTTCCAAGCCATTGTGGCACTGCTTCATCTCCTGAAGACCGGGAATGACTCCTCGTCTCAGCAGCAACTCGGGTAATGTCTTCTTGTCTCTCCTTACTCTAGTACTTTATTATCATGATGGTGTTTTGTGGATCGATGATGTTCAGGTCTACAGACCCCCTCCTGATGACGTCTCTACAACTGTCCTGGATTGTCCAGTAGCTTGTGGAGACCTTCAGTGGGTGTGGTTTGCTTCAATCAGAACTGAATTTGACTCATCTTGCATTGAAATTGAGCATCTGTTTGATTGCTGCCATCCAAATTATTGAATTAAACATTGATCAACATTGATCACTCGCATTAATATTGACACTGGTATTAAACTTTAATCAGCATTGATCACTGAAAACATGACGGAATTTTAAACTTTGATCACTAATAATGAGAGAGTGAAGCATGTTGCTATGCTAGAGAGTCAGCTGCTGTGAGAGCAGTCTTTGGCACAAGCTGCAAGTCCCTCAGCTCCTGCCACACCCCCTCCTCATCACTGCCCCGCCCACCACTCCCCGGGGTCATTGGCACGGCAACCACTACGGGGCGATCCAAACACTCTCGTCGGTACTCGACAACAAACTTGCCAGTCCTGTTTGCCAGGTCTAGGAATGACTCCTGCACAGCGAAACAAATGACACTGGATTCTGCACTACATTATCTCTCACTTGTGACGTAAGGCCTTTGAAAGTGGCCCGCACTGTGTTGAGAGGGTTATTGGATCCCGTGACCTTTGCCCTCATGTCCTTGATGCCAGCCAGCTGACAAACGGCAGAGACTGAGCGATGACACCTCAGCCCGTGACCTAACACACAAGACAACAGAACAACAACTATATTCACAGTTTCTACTTTTGTTACTGAGGTTTTCTGACCTTTAACCCTCCTCTCTAGCTCAATGTTTGTCTTGCAGTACTTGACTTTGGCATTGTGGTAGACTGCAGGGGAAGGAGGGAGGGAGGGGAGAGGAGAAAAAAGTGGGATATATATATAGCAGTTTGAGAAGCTTACTGGTATGACCCTCACAACGAGGAATAAACTGGAGATAGTTCACTGCCCTGTTCTTGGCCTGAGACAGAGTAGTGCGTCATTACTGAGGTTCTCAGAATTATGATACCTTTCTAATGGCTGCCTTTATCTCGTCTCCTCGTCCAACTGCAAAACCTACACTCACACACCCACAGTAAGGCTCACTGGCAGTGAGGACGTGAGGCCACACCCACCTGCCATCCCATTGCCGTTGCCAACCACCACCAGTGCACTCACTGTCCTCTTCTTCCCTCCCTTCGTCTGATTGGCCACCCTCTTTACCTGCATTACATCATTATTACATCACCCTATTTAATGATGTATATACCTCAATCACAACTGATCTGAAATCTTCAAGAGGAGCTGAGAACCAGGGAGAAGATTACAAATTAGTGGGTGTGGGCTCACGGTGGATCACATGATCACTTACTGCTGTCAGGTAACTCAGGGCAACCGATGTGCCTCCCGCCCCATAGTCGTCCGGACCAGCCCTTCCTGTCCCATCCCATCTCGGACATTTTCCTCACCTCCCTCCTCTTCCCCTCGATCACTCTCAGTCGCAGCATGAACTGCTGTTTCTCCTCCCCATCCTCCCCTCTCCTCTCCTCCCCTCCCCTCTCCTCCCCTTCCTCCTGTACCTACATGTTCGTATATATGCAGGCATACTCCAAATAATGTGAGTCTTTTCAATTTCGCAATGTAATCAACAGATGTTCCGGTTGATGCACCTAGTACAGAGTAGTACACTGAAAATGCATCAAAAACCAGTTCTGTACACGAGGCTGCCAACATCCAGACGCAGTCTTTATTAAACGAAGAATCACTCTGCCCTTAGAAGAAGGGACAGACAATGATTGTGTGCATAAACACATACATTGCCTACAGTCCAGTCCACAATAGGACTGACAATGCAGCATTCAGTGGATTGCCATGTGTGTGTGAGATGTCTGCACCTTTTTCATGCCCAGCCCTCGTCTCTGCAGCCAGTCCAGAGAATACTTTGTCTCTTCGAGAGGGTAGCTTAGCCCTGGCCATCTCTCTCCTCCCTTACCTAGGAAGAGGAAAATACTTTTGATGGTTTGGAAAATGGTTGTTCTTACCTTGTCCGATCCAGATGGCTTGGGTGTCCCTCATCCCTTTCTTCCCGCCCCTCTTCCTCCCTCTCCCCCCTCTTCCTCCTCTCCCACCTCCCACCGAGCCCTTCAGCTGATCCATCGTGACTGGATGACATCACAATTACATCACCTCAAAAATTCATTAGTCCATACATACGTCTTTCCATTGGATTTCTGGCATAATGTCGACATCCACCAACTACGTATTTTACAATTCACCAAAAAAGCACACCAAAAACAATACTTATTCTACCTGACATCAGATGTGGAACACCTCTAATTGGTGCGCACCATCCCTGTTCCGCCGCTTTCGCCAGGGATCGCGATCCGGCGGCTACCGTCGCGTGTAGGAGGAAACTAACTGACGGCGCTCGAAAAAATCTACCGCCGCTCCACATCCTCGGCCGGAATTATGGAGACAAGACTGAGTTGCAGCAGCTCACGCAGCACGTGCCATGCAGCAGCGCAGCCCCGCCTCCTGCCTTTCATCGATCCACTCTATATTTACGAGCTTGTGTACAACAGACATACATGGTGGTAGCTACATCTAAGCTATGACAATGTTTTTTGTTTAGAAGAGTGAAACCAAAACCAGCACGAGACAGTACATCATAAAGCTGCCCATTTGGTACGCAGAGGGTGCCCCATTGTTGTTGTTGTCATTATCTGGCGTCACCGGGGTGGGAGTGGGGGACGGCTCGGGTGGAACAGTCTGCTCCGGTTCGTAACTCAACACCACCGTTGAGTTGGGTTGCACAACGAAAAAAGAGATTCTGGCACCCTCTTGGTAGGACGGTTCCTCCTTCCCTGGAGCGCGGTAAAAGAGGTACCATTCGCAGTCCTCCGCCTGCTCTAGCCCGCTCAGAACGTCAATAGTGTAGCCAGTTGTCTTGTCAGTGTACGTGACGGTAAACTTGTAGCGGTTGCTGGTGTCCGCCGCCAGCTCCATGACGTTCTGGACCGTGTAAGTGGTGCTATTGGCGTTCTCCAGCAAGACGGAGACGGGCTCCGGCGGAGTGGCCCCCGTAGCGTTCACATTGGCACAAGTTTCGTTGAAATTCAACTGGATATCCAGATAGCTGTCCTGCAAGGGGAGGAGATAGAGCTAGCTGGCTAGCTGGCTAGCCAGGGGCTCGGGTGTAACCGATACCTCGCCGTTTGCAGCGCAGAGGCCGACGAGAAGAGAAACGCTCAGTAGTGAAATGAGATACATGGCTACCTACGGTCAAAGTAGGACGTAAAATTGTGGAGTTAGCTTAGTACCACGCCATGCACACTCACCTACCTCGGCTGTTTAGCTCTCACTCCACACCCACTTTCACTTGCGCGCGTTATAGTGGTCGCACAATCAGCCCCACCCACTGATATCTACACGTAATACAGCAAAATAAAGTTGTGTGTCATCTCTCTTCTAACATAACGCAATGTCAAAACTTTTAATCTCCGCTGTGGGAATTATACAATTTATCAAAAGTATAATGTATTTACACATGGTGTTTTACAGTAAGTACACTAGACAGGCAAGTAGTGCCAGGAGAAGAGCAACACGGTCCACGAGTATTGTGCTCCTAGCACTCCCTCTTTTTGGGGTGGGTACTTCAGTACCGACAGTAGGTGTTTCAGACGGAGTCGAAGTGGATGAGGACTGAATAGCAGAGGAGGAGGAGGTGGAAGTGGAGGTGGAGGTGGAGGTGGAAGTGGAGGAGGGTGAGGGAGGGGTGGTAGTTGTGGGTACAGGTGGTGGTGGTGGCCTTTCAATAATCTGGTAGCTCATGAGGATAGTTGAGTTTGCCTCCACCGTAAAGAGGGAAATGTTTGAGTAGTTTTTGGCGGACTCTCTCGCCACACGAGGAGGGATGTAGAAGAAATGCCAGGAGCATTCGTTTTCGTTCTCAGTTCCGTTGATAGCCTGGACCTCGTATCCTCTCTTCCGGCCGTAGTAGGTGACTAGGAATTGGTACGACGGCTCCATATCCACTGCCATTTCCATGATACGCTGGACAGTATAGGTATAGTTGGGAGCACCAAAGTAGAGCTCTATAGTAAGAGGCTTGAGGTTGAGGGGATAGACAACACTACAGTTTGGGACGTGGGGGAAATCAACCTCATAGTATACGGCGTGGATTGGCGGGTACTGGTACCGCATCACGACAGTGGAGTTGGGTTCAGCTGCAAACTCAGAGACACCGAAGCTCTTTAGGAAAGGGTACTGCATGTTGGGTCCACGATAGTAGAGAAACCACATGCAGTCCGGGTTGCTTCTAACTCCGCTGATTCCCTTGACAAAGTACCCAGTTACGTTTCCAGTGAACAGGACACTGAAGGAGAGCGACGAGACGCTTTCAACTGCAACTTCCATGACATCCTGGACAGAGTACGTGACTCCTGCTGTGATGTCGTCTTGAAGGGTCAGATCCGTGTAAAACTCCGGAGGAACGTTGTAGTCAAAGATCAAACCCGACCCACTACCGTCCATGATGTTCTCCTTCATGAAACAGTCTGCATCAGCGTATTCGACGCGGTATTCCACCACGTAGGGTCCGAATGGAGGCTGTGTGGGAGGATTGGTTGGAGGATCAGTTGGAGGATCAGTTGCCTCTGTAGCATTATCTCCACTGTGCTGTGTGGGGAATACATGAGGGATGGTTAGCTCCATTCAGGCTCTGTTGGGCAGCATTGCATGTAAACAGCAAGAGGGATGCAAGCAAAGTCTTGGCCTCGCCCAGTAATTACATGCTAAAAGCTGCTGGAATGATGCTAATAGTTCTGTTGCGGGTGGCCTGACGTTATTGCTTACTGCAGCACACTAGGCTCTCTCTCTAGGGAGAATTTGTGTAAACCTCCTCCGCATAGCTCGCTCAACGGTCTGTGTACGCCGTACGGTCTGACGCAGCGTGCGCGCACGGGGCTCAGGTGTGGTTCCGTTACCGTAACGTATTGCTTCAAAGACGACCTGAGCTGAGAGGCACTAAGTGTTTGCGAATAGATCTTTCTGCAGCTACTTACAGTGTAAAGGGCTCAGTCTGAACGCGCGCACTTGTATTTACGAGCCTTACCGCCGGCTCAGCGCATGCTCGCAGCGGCTGTCGGAACTTACGGCTGAGGCCAGTCGGGCGCAGAAAAGTGAGACCATGAGTATATGGTACAGAGACATTGCAGCAATGCCGTCCCTGGAAAAAAACGGTGCAACATAATCACCCCACTGCTAGAGTGCGCAATGAACTAACTGTTCCTCACTTTTTTCAGCTGCAGTTTACGTCGTGATTTTCCGGGCTAAGAGAGTTGCATACAACTGGAATATGTTGTGGGATAACTATTGAAATAGTTGCAGTAGCGATGTATGCTCCACCTCCCCGTGTATAGCCTCTATAATGTCTGTCACGAGAGATATAGCAACTATGTGCCCCACCCAGGGTGGGTGGAGGTAGGTATGTACGATATCTTTTCCACTTGCACGTGCAATGATATTTTTACAGAAATTATGCAAAAAGAAATGCTTATTACATACATAGAATGCTAGTAGTAACAATAAGACACATTATGTGAGTGGAGATCGAGAGCCCCGAAGCTGCACCCCTGCTCCGAGGTGTAGGCAAGTCAGTGGACGGAGTTGTCACCTGAGTAGTGGAGGAGGTGGTGGGAACCTCCGAAGAAGAAGACGATGAGGAGGTCGGAGACAGGGCACTGGAAGGAGCTACAGGCTCAGGATCATCTGTAGAAGTAGGATCCGTAGGCGGATCCGTAGGCGGTGTAGTAGCATCTGTAGGCGGATCTACAGGAGGCGGTGGAGAATTGTCCTGATAGCTCATCTCCACGGTTGAGTCCGGTGCTATCATATCCACAAACTCTATTCGGAGATAACCCATGAATTTGGGAAGATTATGCAGCTGAGCCAAGTTATCGCCTGGGGCTTGGTAGTAAACGGCCCACTGGCAGAACCCCTCTTCGCCTGTCCCGTTGATTCCCTCCAGCAAATACCCGAAATCGTGGTCTAGAAAAAGGAGACTGAACTGGAAGGACTCGTCCTGGTCCGTCGCGGCCTCCAACACTTCCCGCAGCGTGTACACATCGGGGCCGGACGGGAGACGGACGCTCAGCGCACCGGGCCGCGGGATCACGCTGTCCTCTCCGCCCGCACACTCAAGGTGTGGAAACTGGAGCCGAAGCTGAACTGTCTCGTAAGCGTTGCACTGCAGTAGCTAGAGGAATACACC
Source organism: Geodia barretti (assembly GCA_030341885.1). Lineage (NCBI taxonomy): Eukaryota > Metazoa > Porifera > Demospongiae > Tetractinellida > Geodiidae > Geodia > Geodia barretti. The sequence goes on along the minus strand of CASHTH010001433.1, from coordinate 1,091 downwards.
GCACCGTGAAAAAAATTCTCGCTACAATTGCTTACAACGGCCAACTCACCGATGCAAGTGCAGAAAAATACAGTAAGACTGGTAGCACCGGAGCTAATCCAAACGAAAACCGCATCGTTGGCCGTGTATCGCCTTGTCCTGGATCTTTAGGTGTCGGCTACTGGTACTGGGCGCGTCGTTCCGCGCGCACGATTACGTGTTCGAGTGTGCGCACGCGACGCATGCGCAGCGGCGGAGACGGCATAAAAAGGAGAAAAAAATGTTGATGAATGCAGTATACAAGAGTCATAAGTGTGTGAACGGTACGCACGGCAAGTCAGTGCAGAGCAAACCGGGTCTTCAAACTACTGAGTAGCCATTGGAGTGGCAGCGTCTGAACAAGAAGGGAGGAAAAAGCTAACACACACTCATAAATGACAAGTCAAACCAGAATGAACAAAGTGTATATAAAGAGTGAAAAAAACAGATTCTCTTGGTGTAAGATCAGTCTGCCTAACATTACATTCATGCACTATAAATAAGTCAACATCATACAGAACATCACTCTTGAGGCAAAATATAATGCATTAAAAATATTGTGTTTTCCTCAAAATTTCTCACAATTATGACAGTTTATATACCTGACAGGGATGAGGAGAGAGGGTTGCTGGTAGGAGTAATGATGGAGGCTGAGTTGGGAGAGGATGCAGCGGTCACTCCAGCAGACACGAGGGCAGTGGCAGACGGGCCAGAGTGGAGGGACCCAGAGCTGTCGTCCCGTGCCATGGCGTCTCTCTTCTCCTTGGAGCGGCGGTTCTGGAACCACACCTGGATCACCCTCATGTCCAGCCCCGTCTTGCTCATCAGGTCCTCTCTCATCTGCTTCGACGGCTTCTGCTCGCGACTGTACGCCTGCACAGGTGAAAGACAACACATGGAAATTTCTCCCCGGAATGAACAGGGCAAAAACAGTGAATTAGAGCTCTCAGTGGAGGATGAGTTGATATTTGTTAAAGGGGGAGACATTTTCAGCCAGAACATGTGATATTTTAGTAATGGAACATATCTCCAGTGACAAGCAATAAATGAAGGTGGTATTCAGGATTAAACTG
>CASHTH010001432.1:0-35383 GCA_030341885.1 Geodia barretti | reverse complement strand
AATGTTCGACATGACAGATGCATGCTGGCGCGTCCCCAACATCATGGCGGCGCGTCTCAATCCAGACCATTCATGATGGCGGATCTCCTATGGTAGGATCGTTCGATGCAGCGGCCTCTCGTCAAGGCATGGGCCCGAGCCCGTGCTCCAGGCGGTGACCAACCAGTACTTCGCCCTCGGCCTGTTCACGTGGGCGCTGGCCGCCGGGGTGGTGGCGTGACGCCAGTCGTGTCGACCGTATCACCAGAGAACGGCAGCCGCGCATACAACAAAGTAGCAGGCAGACCTCATGATTATGGCAAGCTCTTCGAATATCGAAATCCGTTCGCTTTACAAGGTCTTCGGCGACGATCCCGAGTCGGTGATGCCGCACGTGCGGGACGGCGTGGAAAAGCAGGAGCTGATGGAATCCCACGGCCACGTGCTGGGCCTGCGTAGTCCGTAACATCAACATGGACGGGTGACGTACGGGCAGCATCAGGTGGTAGGAGCCTCAGCCGGTCTGCCGGAAGTCGACCCCATGCAGGCACGTCACCGCGTATGATCCCCGCGTGGGACGGTTGCCGAGTGGCACGGGCAGGGACGTGCTAGGCGCTGAACACGGGGCCGCTGCCCCAGAATCTGCGCCGGCACAAGAACGCATGGTGTTGTCAGGCTTCGCCGGCTGTCCCCCACGGCGAACTGAGAAACGTCAGGTACGGTCTCCAGATGCAGGGCGTTGTGCGCGGGGAATGTGATGAGCGGGCCGAGGGGTGGATCGAGCGGGTCGGGATTATCGGGCTAACGAGGCGCTCCGTCCCATTCAGCTCTCGGGCGGCAGGAGCAACGCCGTTGGCCTGAGCTCCGGGCGCCTGGAACATCCACGACCAGAATCTCGTTGATGGACCAGCACCCCGGCCCCCCGCAGTCAGCAGCCCCACCACACAACTGGATCCTGTGCGATCCTTGGCGGACATGCAGACGCTGCTGCTGGAGCTGCAGCGCGAGCTGCACCGGAGCCATCCGGTTCCCGTCAGTCCCACGAGTACTTCAGCGCACCCGGCCATCACCCTGGCGGAGCCGCACTCGCCATCCTGCGTGTACGGCCGAGGTGGCCTGCACAAACCGGACGGCACTCACAGCAGATCGTCCCCCAAGCCCCCCCCCCCACACCGCACATGACGCCCCACCCACACACAGTCTCCACAACCTTCACCCGCAGCATCACCGCCCCGCCGGGTGATCCGCGCAACCCCCCCACGCGTCCATCATGGAGCCACCATGCGAGCGCAACGCGTGCAGGGCCAGGGCGGTCTGGATTGCCGCATTCCTTCCAGCATGCTGCTGGAGGACGCACTGCCCCGGGTGGTGGAGTCGCCCGACGACAACGCTCGCGTGGTGGACTTAAGGCAGACCGTGGCGGCCATATCTCGCGTAGGACGGATGGTCACGCCCGTGTCAGGCGACCGGTTGCCGGTCGCGGCGTAGAAGAATCGGCAACCCTCGTCAGCCAGACGCAAACCCATCTCCTCGGGGAGGGGTGGCCTGCGTACCGTCCCAAATCCACAGCGGCCTGTTCTTTTTACCCTTTGGGAGAAGAGTTGGCATCGTAGTCCCAACCCACCCCCTCTCCCTTTGGGAGGGGTGGCCGAGAGGGCGGGTGAGGGGCACCAACAGCTGGCCCCCTTCAATTCCTTGCCATTCACAAACCGGTTGTGCTGCAAAGGAGCACCCTCACCCAACCCGTCTCCTCAGAGGGGGTGTGGGAGAGGGTGGGGGGGTCGGAGGGCGGTGGAGCGAGGCTCGGCAGTATGGGCCAAAGCGAGCCGGTGGAGGTGGGGTGGGTTGGAGCGGGCGACCGGGATCGAACCGGCGACGTCCAGCTTGGGAAGCTGGCATTCTACCGCTGAATTACGCCCGCTCTGGTTTAACCTTCTATTGGATCGCGGAAATGATGTCAATCTTGCGGGCGTGACCGCCCGTTCTTGGCTCCCGCCTCTTTGACGCCCCCGCCCGGGAACAGGAAGATGATTTCGCCTTTCCTGGCCAGGCCGAAGTCTTCCCGCGCGACCTTCTCCAGATAACGGTCGTCCTTGGTGATGCGGTAGATCTTCTCCCGCAGCAGTTCGTTTTCCCGTTGCAACGCCTGGGACCGCTCCTCCAGCAACCGGCGTTCCTCGGCCAACCGCTGGTAATGCAGCAGACCCCACTCGCCGAACACCAGGAAGGATAGCATCAGCGCCAACGCGGCCATCAGGCCGTAGTTGATGACGTGCTGCGACAGTTTCTTCGGCAAGGTCATGGGACCTTACTATCATGTGTGATGAAGCCCCGGAGTGCAACCGACCGGATGCGTTCCGTGACACGGCCCCGAAACCGTCATTCCCGCGAAACAGGCTGTGTCAAACTTCGCTTGGTTGCGGGAATGACGCCGCCACCCGTACCGTCATTCCCGCGAAAGCGGGTGCGTCAAAACTCCACCTGGGTACGGAATGGCGCCGACGCCCCGTATCGTCATTCCCGCGAAAGCGGGAATCCAGGGGGCGTGGGGCGGGGAGGCACACTGCCGCGCCGAAATCTGCTACGAAAGGAGAACGGACGGGGGACGAACCGGAGGAAGCGATGAAAATAACGGGTGTTGTTGCGCGGGAAGTACTGGATTCACGGGGCAATCCCACCGTCGAGGTGGAGGTGGTGCTGACCAATGGCGCGCGCGGCCGGGCCACCGTGCCTTCCGGGGCGTCCACCGGCGAGCACGAGGCCGTGGAGCTGCGCGACGGCGGCGCCCGCTTCATGGGCAAGGGCGTGCTGCGGGCCGCGGGTCACGTCAAGCGAAACCTGGCGCGGCGGGTGGTGGGTATGGATGCCAGGAACCAGCGCAAGCTGGACCAGTGCATGATCGACCTGGACCGCACTCCGGACAAGGGCCGTCTGGGCGCCAACGCCATTCTCGGGGTGTCCCTGGCCGCGGCCCGGGCTCAGGCAGCGGCCGACAAGGTGCCCCTGTACCGGTACCTCGGTGGAGACGATGCGCGCACCCTGCCCGTGCCCATGCTCAACGTGGTCAACGGCGGCGCCCATGCCGACAACAACGTCGACGTCCAGGAGTTCATGGTGATCCCCTGGGGCTTCCGTTCGTTCTCCGAGGCCTTGAGGGCGGGCGCCGAGATCTACGGCACCCTCAAGAGCGTGTTGAGCAAGAAGGGCTACAGCACCAGCGTGGGCGACGAGGGCGGGTTCGCGCCGCGTCTCGGCAGCAACGAGGAGGCCATCGAGCTGCTGCTGGAGGCGGTGGTCAAGGCCGGCTACCAGGACGGGACCCAGGTGGTCCTGGGGCTCGACGTGGCCGCCAGCGAGTTTCATGACGCCGGCTCCTACGTCTTCAGGAAGTCGGGCGGCGCCAAGATGGACAGCGCGGCCCTCGTGGGCCTCTACGAGAAATGGGTCCGCAACTATCCCATCGTCTCCATCGAGGACGCCCTGGGGGAGAACGACTGGGAAGGCTGGGAGATGCTCACCGCCGCCCTTGGAAAAAAGGTGCAGCTCGTCGGCGACGACCTGTTCGTCACCAACCCCACGCGGCTGGAGGAAGGCATCCGGCGCGGCGTCGCCAACTCCATCCTGGTGAAGCTCAACCAGATCGGCACCCTGAGCGAGACCCTCGAAACCATCCGGCTCGCCCGCGCCGCCGGCTACACCACCGTCATCTCCCACCGCTCGGGCGAGACCGAGGACACCACCATCGCCGACCTCGCCGTCGCCACCGGCGCCGGCCAGATCAAAACCGGCGCCCCCTGCCGCGGCGAGCGCACCGCCAAGTACAACCAGCTCCTCCGCATCGAGCAGGAACTCGGCCGCCGCGCCCGCTACGCCGGCAAGAAAGCCTTTGCCGCGGCCGCTATGCGGCGCTAGCCCTGAGTTTGGATTAGCGTTGGATGGCGGGATAGATGGCGCTTATGCATTCCGCGATCATGTCGCCGATCAATTCTGCATCGGGCGACTTCGCTGGAGGCAAGCCGACCATTTCGCTGTGTGATGGGTCTGCGTCGTAGTCGCCCTCGGGGACGAGCGGCTTGTGAACGAAGTGAAGGGGGTCCAGCTCGCTGCGGAGGTACTGCTTCGTTGCGCCGATGTTCAGTTCGGCAAGGCGGCCGCGTTCCCTCATCGTTAGCCTTGACAACGACCTCACTTCGGCGACCTGCTGATCCTTGGTGCGGCCGCGAAAGCATTCAAGCCAGTTGACAGACAAGCCGGTATCATCCGGCCGCTGCGCGCGCAGGCAAAATGCGGAGCCCGCGACCTTTCCGTCGGTGCGGATGCTTGTAGGTTTTACATACCGGACGACATGATCGTCGTCAGGTAGTTCTTGGCCGGTCATGCTTGCAGTAGAGGCTCGATCTCGAAGGTTCGTAGCTGCTGTCGCACGCCGTCGAAGGTGTCCCGTCCGGCTACCCGTGAGATATGGCGGCTTCCCTGTCGCTGGCGAAAGATCACGTATTGCACCATGCGGTCTCCGAGAAATTGGAGTCCAATGTGGCTGCCGTCCTCACCATCCCAGATGGCGCGCAGGTTGCCATTGTCCACGAGTACAACCTCGGCTTTGATACAGAAGGGCACGGACTTCACGAATGACCAAAAATCCCGTTCGGAGGTCTCGTTTACCGCGAAACCGTCAAGCACGGCATCGCTACGCAGCGCCTCGATGCGGTCATGGTATGCCTGAAAAACGCCTAGTGGCGGTCGTACCTGTTTGGCAAACTCAGCCATGAGTTAGTAGCGATTCCGACGATCCGGGCTCGTAATTACTATTTCGGCCACTTCTTTCGTTTCTTTAGTACTCAGAGAAAGATGCCGTCGATTATTTTACCACGTCACGCGCCTCATTGATGAATGGCAATGGGACAATGGACTCGCCGCCGCTACAGCCGCGTGACCAGCCAGGCCGGGGTGAAGCGGAGGGCGTAGGCGTTGAGGGCGGTCATGGTGTCGGTGAGCAGGAGGACGCCGACGGCGATCAGCAGCAGGCCGGCGCAGACGTGGATGGCCGGGAGCCAGGAGCTGATGGCGCGCGAGAGCCTGAAGAACTGGTTCATGGCCAGGGCGCTCAGGAGAAACGGCAGCGCCAGCCCTGCGGCGTAGGCCGACAGCAGCAGCATGCCCCGGTAGATTTCGCTGGCGGTGCCGGCCAGGGTCAGGACGGCGCCCAGGATCGGCCCCACGCAGGGGATCCACGCCACCGCGAAGGTCAGCCCCACCAGCACCGATCCGAGATAGCCCGCCGGTTTGCTGCGCAGATTGAACTGCGCGTAACGCTCGAGGGTGGCGACCTGGAAGAGCCCGGTGAGGTAGACTCCCACCACCAGGATGAACAGGCCTCCGACCACGCGAACCACGTCCTGATAGCTGAGCAGGAGGCTTCCCAGGAGGCTTGCCGACGCTCCCAGGGCGACGAAAGCGACGGAAAAGCCGAACACGAAGGCCAGGGCGTTGCCCATGACCCGTGCGTTGGCCGGGCGGCCTTCACTGATTTCGCGGGGCGAGATGCCGGAAACGAACGACAGATAGGACGGAATCAACGGCAGCACGCACGGGCTGAGAAACGACAGGCCTCCGGCCGCGAAGGCGATGAACAGGTTGACGTCGTTCATAAGGGTCCCTGATTCCTTTACGCCATACACGGGCGCGCAAAGCAACGGGACCCTTCCGCCGGAGCTCGCTGCTACTTAGCTACTTCTTCTTCCTGGCCGGCGCCTTCTTCCTGGCCGCGGCTTTCTTGCCGGGGCTTTCCGGGCTTTACCCGAAGTCAAGAATAATCGATATTGGCCCCTCATGCTGGAATTTCTCGGCAAGGGCGGCCTTTTCATGGTCCCGATCCTGCTGTGCTCGATCACGGCCGTGGCCATCTTCGTCGAGCGGCTGTTGAGCCTGAGAAGACATCGGGTGGTCCCGGCCGACCTGGTGCGGAGGACCGAGGCGCTGGTCGCCGACAAGGACCTGCCCGCGGCCATGGAGTTGCTGCGCCAGAGCCGCGCGGCCATCGCCAGGGTGCTGGCGGCGGGGTTGCGGGCGTCGGGGCAGCGCCGCGACGTCGTGAAGGATCACCTGGAGGAGGCGGGCCGCCAGGAAGCGGCCGGGCTGGAGCGGTTCGTGGACACCCTCGGCACCATCGCCGGGGTCAGCACGCTGCTCGGCCTGCTGGGTACCATCTCGGGCATGATCGAGATCTTCTCGGTGATCTCCACCCAGAGCGTGGTCAACCCGGCGTCCCTGGCCGGCGGCATTTCCGAGGCGCTGGTCACCACCCTGGCCGGGTTGAGCGTGGCCATTCCCACCATCGTCATGCACCGCTACCTGCTGAACAAGGCCAACGCCCTCACCCTGGAGATGGAGCGGCTCGCCACCCGTTTCATGGACCTGCTCAACCCCGAGGGCCTGACCGACTGACATGAACTTCCAGCCCCGCAGAAGACCCGCGGGCGGCTTCGTCGACATGACGCCGTTCGTGGATACCATCTTCAACCTGCTGATCTTCTTCGCCCTGTCCATGAACTTCCTGGTCAATCCCGGGATCACCGTGGATCTGCCCGACGCCTCCGCCCCGCAGGTGGCGCGCCAGGACGACGACATACGGATTGTCGTCACGCCGGCGGGCGAGATCCATCTCGACGGCGCGCCGGTGACGCTGCCGGCGCTTCGCGAACGGCTTGGGGCGATGGCTGGAGAAGGCCGCGACGCGCAGGTGTTGATCCGGGCGGACCGCCGGGTCCCCCATGGCCTGGTGGTGGCGGTGATGGATGCCGCGCGGTCGGCCGGGCTGACGCGGCTGGCTATCATGACCGAGCGAAAGTAGGGGCAGGTTTGTCGGTTTGTCGGATTACGCTTCGCTAATCCGACCTACGGGAAGAAGGTCAGCTTGACCATGAAGGCCACCAGGACGGGGCCCATGGTGAACACCGCGAAATTGAGAACGGCCAGCTTCTTCTCGAATCTTGCGAAGTCCTTCTCGATTTTTGCGAAGTGTTCCTTGGTAGCCGTCTCATGTTTAGCGAAGAGTTCCTTGGTGACCATCTTAGCGAAGTCTTCCTTGGTGGCCATCTCAAGTCTTGCGATGTCCTCCTTGGTGGCCATCTCATGTTTAGCGAAGAGTTCCTTAGTAGCCATCTCATGTCTTGCGAAGTCTTCCTTGGTGGCCATCTCATGTTTAGCGAAGAGTTCCTTAGTAGCCATCTCAAGTCTTGCGAAGTCTTCCCTGGTGGCCATCTCATGTTTAGCGAAGAGTTCCTTAGTAGCCATCGCATGTTTTGCGATGTCTTCCTTGGTAGCCATCGCATGTTTAAGCGAAGTCTTCCCTGGTGGCCATCTCAAGTCTTGCGATGTCCTCCTTGGTGGCCATCTCGAGTCTGGCAACATCCTCTTTGGTGGCCATGTTGCCCTCAAGCCTAGCAATGTCTTCTTTGGTGGCCATGTTCTCGGCTGGTGGTACGGCGCCGGCTGCGGCCTTTGCCGTGTCCGGGGAAGCCCCGGCTTCGATCAGCGCATCGTAGAGTTCGGAAACGATCAGGCCCATCATTGCATCTCCGGATGCGCTGCTCGCGCGAATACGGTTCGTTCCAGAACAGAACACCAGGAAACGGCACCAATGTCAAGTATGGCCATGTAAAGAACAATCGGCCCTCGGCGGCCGTTCTTTAGCGTGCCCCGTGAAAACTTGGCGCTGTGACAATGGATCAGGGTTTCCTCGGGAGCGAGGGCGTCCCGCCCTCGTCGAGGGCAGGATGCCCTCGCTCCCAGGGGCCCCCTTGGGGCCGCTACACCGGCATCAGGCCGTGCTTCTTGGCGGGGCGGGTTTCTTTCTTGTGGCGCAGCAGTGCCAGGGTGCGGGTGAGGCGGGCGCGGGTGTCGGCGGGCTGGATGGCGGCCTGGGAGAACTGTTTGGACACGGCCTCGAAGGGGCCGTTGAAGCGTTCGGCGAACTCGGCCATCTTCTCCGCGCGGGTGCGCTCGGGGTCGTCGGAGGCGGCGATCTCGCGGCGGTAGAGCACGTTGACCGCGCCGCCGCCGCCCATCACCGCGAGTTCCACCCCCGGCCAGAGCCAGAGCTGGTCGGCGCCCATCTCGCGCGTGCACATGGCCTGCTTGGCGCCGCCGTAGCCCTTGCGCAGCACGATGGTGATCTTGGGCACGGTGGCCTCGGCATAGGCATAGAGCATCTTGGCGCCGTGCCGGATGATGCCCTTCTCCTCCTGCTGCCGGCCCGGGAAGAACCCGGGCACGTCCATCAGCGTGACGATGGGAATGTTGAAGGCGTCGCAGAAACGGATGAAGCGCGCGGCCTTGTCCGAGGCGTCCACGTCCAGGCTGCCGGCCAGGAACATGGGCTGGTTGGCCACGAACCCCACCGGGTTGCCGTCCAGCCGCCCGAACCCGGTCACCAGGTTGCGCGCGAACCGGCGCTTGAGCTCCAGGAACTCGCCTCGTCCACCACCGCCTTGATCACCTTGACGATGTCGTAGGGCTTGCGCTTGTCGTCGGGGACCAGATCTTCGATGCCGTCGAGGCGCCGCTCCGGGTCGTCGCCGGTCTCCTTCCGCGGCAGCGGCGCGTTGCAGTTGTCCGGCAGGAAACCCAGCAGCTCGCGGATCTGCGCCAGGCAGGCCTCGTCGTCCGCGCTCACCGCGTCCGCCACCCCGGACACCTCCGAGTGGATCCGCGCCCCGCCCAGCTCCTCCATGGTGACCTCTTCCCCCAGCACCTCCTTGATCACCGGCGGCCCGGTGATGAACATCTGGCTGGTGTCCCGCACCATGAGGATGAAGTCCGTCAGCGCCGGCGAATAGGACGCCACGCCGATGCACGGCCCCATCACCGCCGAGATCTGCGGGATGGCGCCGGACGCGATGCTGTTCTCGAAGAAGATCTCGCCGATGGCCGAGGTGACGCTCAGCCCCTCCTGGATGCGCGCCCCCACCGAGTCGTAGAGCCCGACGCACGGCATCCCCAGGGAGCGGGCCGTGCGGATGCCGTTGGCGATCTTCGCGGCATGGGCGCTGCCCACCGCCCCCGCCAGCACCGTGCGGTCCTGGGCGAACAGGTACACCGGCCGCCCGTCGATGCGGGCGAAGCCGCACACCACCCCGTCCGTGGGCCGGCGCCGCTCCGCCATGCCGAAATCCGTGCACTGGGTCTCGGCCAGCATGAACTCTTCGGTGAAGGTGCCCGGGTCCACGAGCTTGTCGATGCGCTCCCGGGCGGTGAGCTTGCCCTCGCCGTGCTGCTTGTCGATGGCCCGGGGGTCGCCCCGCAGGACCTGGGCCTCGAGCTCGGCGAGTTTCGTCTCCAGGGTCTCTGCCTCCGGCGTGGATTTGTCAGGGGCTGTCGTTTCGTCCGCCATTCAAGTCCCCTTGTGCTGGCTCGCGTTTAAATGGCGCCCTTCGACTTCGCGCCGCTGGCGCGGCGCTACGCTCAGGGCGAACGGAAGAAAACGAATGGAAGAAAGTCTCTCCGCAACCGAAACCCCCAAACCCCCGTTCGTCCTGAGCGTAGCGAGTCCTGAGCTTGTCGAAGGGCGAGCGAAGTCGAAGGGCGCCATTCCCCATCCCTACCGCTCATGCCTGTTTTTCCCACGAGACAGCCGATGAAGTCCAGCCCAGTCCCCGCGCATCAAAGCCTCCTTCTTCGTTCGACTCCAGCCCTTGATCCGCAGTTCGGACTCCAGGGCCTCCGCTCGGGTCGGAAAGGGACAGGAATATACCAGCGATAAGGGTTTCCGGGAGGCGGTGTATCCGAATACGCCGTCGTAGTGCTGCTGGAGGCGGTGCTCGAGGTTGTCTGTGTGGCCGGTGTAGTAGGAGCCATCACCACAGCGAAGGATATAGACCCAGAAACTCATGGCGGCGGGGTTGCTGAAGCTTGCGTCCTTCGACTTCGCGCCGCTGGCGCGGCGCTACGCTCAGGACGAACGGTTTATGGACTATAGATTGATTAGATTTATGGATTATAGCACGGATTAGATTCATGGATTGTAGCACGGATTGGATTCCAGGTCCTGGCCTAGGATTCCAGATCCTGGCCTAGGATGCTTGCGTCCTTCGACTTCGCGCCGCTGGCGCGGCGCTACGCTCAGGACGAACGGTGGAGGAGGCAGGGCGTGAGGCGCTGGGGACCGTATCCCTTGCGGTGCTGGAAGACCATAACTCGGGTGGTGCTGGAAAACCATATCCCATTCCACAACCCCGTTCGTCCTGAGCGTAGCGAGGCGCAGCCGAGCGAAGTCGAAGGGCGCAAGTTCATGGCGGGGGGGTTGCTGAAGCTTGCGTCCTTCGACTTCGCGCCGCTGCGCGGCGCTACGCTCAGGACGAACGGTTTATGGACTATAGATTGATTAGATTTATGGATTATAGCACGGATTAGATTCATGGATTGTAGCACGGATTGGATTCCAGGTCCTGGCCTAGGATTCCAGATCCTGGCCTAGGATGCTTGCGTCCTTCGACTTCGCGCCGCTGGCGCGGCGCTACGCTCAGGACGAACGGTGGAGGAGGCAGGGCGTGAGGCGCTGGGGACCGTATCCCTTGCGGTGCTGGAAGACCATAACTCGGGTGGTGCTGGAAAACCATATCCCATTCCACAACCCCGTTCGTCCTGAGCGTAGCGAGGCGCAGCCGAGCGAAGTCGAAGGGCGCAAGTCGAAGGGCGCAAGCTTTTTCCGTTCGTCCCCAGCGGGTTCGAAAAGCGCCATTTTCCTCAGATATCCCCATGCCCCTCAGCACCGACAGCATGATGGCGGCGGCGATGACCGAGCCGATCTGGCCGCCGGCGTTGGCGCTCATGGCGTGCATCAGCAGGTGGTTCTTCTTGTTGTAGCGCTGTCCTACGCTCTGCACCACCCGCGCGGCCATGGGGAAGGCGGAGATGCCGGCGGCGCCGATGAGCGGGTTGATCTTGCCGCGGGTGAAGAAGCACATGAGCTTGCCGAACAGCACCCCCATCACCGTGTCCAGGCCGATGGCCACCAGCCCCAGGCCCAGGACCATCAGGGTCTGCACCTGCAGGAACCGTTCCGCGGCCATGGTGCCGCCGATGGACAGTCCCAGCAGCAGTGTCACGATGTTGGCGATCTCGTTCTCCGAGGCCAGCTTGAGCCGCTCCACCACGCCGCATTCCCGGAGCAGGTTGCCGAGCATCAGCATGCCGATGAGCGGCGTCCCCAGGGGCGCGATGATGGACGCCACCACCGTGACGACGATGGGGAACAGGATGCGCATGGTCTTGGACGCCGGCGCCTGCTGCACCATCCCCATGACGATCTGCTTCTCCCGGGCGGTGGTCAGCGCCCGCATGATGGGCGGCTGGATCAGCGGCACCAGTGACATATACGAATAGGCGGCCACCGACACCGCCCCCAGCAGGTGCGGCGCAAAGCGCGAGCTGACGTAGATGGCGGTGGGCCCGTCGCAGGCGCCGATGACGGCAATGGCCACGGCGTCCAGCTTGTCGAAGCCCAGGCCCAGCGCCAGCAGCAGTGTCAAAAAGATGCCGAACTGGCCGGCCGCCCCCAGCATGATGATCTTGGGGTTGGAGAACAGCGGCCCGAAGTCGGTCATGGCGCCGATGCCGAGGAAGATCAGCACCGGGAAGATCTCGGTGCGGATGCCGAAGTCGTAGAAGAACCGGAGCGTCCCGCCCTCGGCCATCAGCTCGGCCTGGGGGATGTTCACGAGGATGGCGCCGAACCCGATGGGCACCAGCAAAAGCGGCTCGAACCCCTTCCTGATTCCCAGGTAGAGCAGCACCCCCGCGATGGCCATCATGACCACCTGGCCGAGCTCCAGGTGCGAAACGCCGTCAAACAGCCCCAAGGCGCCGGAAAGAATCGCAGATCCCATATTGTGAAGGTTTGTCCTTTAGGTCAGTTCCCGCCCCCTCCGTCAGTCCCGCGAAAGCGGGAATCCAGGCGGGGTGGGTCCCGCTTTCGCGGGAATGACGAGGTTGGATTCTTACGAAGGAAAGATTTACGGATCAGCAGTATCAGAAGGCTCAGCAGCCACAGCACCAGCAAGGTGCCGACGCTGCCCACCAGCGCAACCGTGAAACCGAATTCCCAGGTGCCCATGCCAACTATACCGGGTGGAATGCCGTCCGTAGCCCTGGGGGCTACTCGATCTCGGCGAGCTCCTCACCCGCCTCCACCGACTGCCCGACCTCGACGTTGACCGCCTTCACCGTCCCGTTGGCCGGCGCCACCACGGGAATCTCCATCTTCATGGCTTCCATCACGATGATCACATCGTCCTCTTCCACGGCCTGGCCGGGATTCGCCTCTATTCTCAATATCTTACCAACCATGGGAGCTGTGATGGAGGTTGCCAATGGGATGTTCTCCTTGCGCTAAGAATTTGTTGCGGCCCGCTGCGGAAGCCGTTGTGAAACGTCCGAGCCCAGACTGTCCCTTTATCAGGCTTTTCCCAAGACAAGTCAAATCTCCGCTCGGGACGAACGCCAATTTCCAAAGAAAGTCAACTTTAAAGAAAGTATTTGACCGGCCGATCCTCCAAACATAGAATACACGCAGCGTATGAAAGGGTGAAACATGGGGGCACTCAAGGAATATGCCGGTGTGATCACGGCTGCGGTTACGGTGTTTGCCGCACTGGGCGCATTGGGTCTGTGGGCTGTCAATGTCCAGGTTACCCCCGAGCTCCACCGGCTCGACGGGCGGATTGAAAAACTCGACGGGCGGATCGACCGGCTCGACGGGCGATCGACCAGCTCGACGGCAAGCTCGACGCCAACCTGAAGGTCATCAACCAACGGTTCAACCTGGTAGACGAGAGGTTCGAACACATCGACGAGAGGTTTGACCGCGTCGAGGACGACATCAAGACCATCCGCAACGACATCAAGACCATCCTCTTGAGGCTTCCGCCGCAGGCAGAGACAGGATAGCCGCGGCTCTTTTCCCGTAAGCGCAGCGTATGAAAGGGCGAACATGGAGGCACTCAAGGAACATGGAGGCTGGAGGCACTCAAGGAACATGGAGGCACTCAAGGAATATGCCGGTGTGATCACGGCTGCGGTTACGGTGTTTGCCGCACTGGGCGCATTGGGTTTGTGGGCTATCAATGTCCAGGTCACCCCGGAGCTCAACCGGCTGGAAGGGCGAATTGAACAGCTCGACGGCAAGCATCGACGCCAACCTGAAGGTCATCAACGACAGGTTCAACCTGGTAGACGAGCGGTTCGAGCGCGTCGATGACAGGTTCGACCTGGTGGACGAGCGGTTCGAGCGCGTCGATGACAGGTTCGACCTGGTGGACGAGCGGTTCGAGCGCATCGATGACAGGTTCGACCTGGTAGACGAGCGGTTCAACCGCCTGGAGAACGACATGAACAACAGGTTTGACCGCGTCGAGAGCGAGATCACTACTATCCGCAACGACATCAAGACCATCCTCTTGAGGCTTCCGCCGCCGGCAGAGTCAGGATAGCCGCGGGTCTTTTCTACAAGGCCCCCTTTTCTGACCCCGATTTCCAGAAGAACGGATCTCGCTTCTATCACTGGGCCGAAACCATGTCTCGCGGGCCGTCGATGGTGCTTGATTGGGCGGTTTCCAAGGATCCGGACCTGAAGGATCTGCCCGCGCCGGAATCCGCGACCCGGGCGGACTACATCGGCCGCGTCCTCAAGGGAGGCTTTCCCGAGATCCGCGATCTCGATCATACCAGGCGACAAAGAGTCTATCGCGAATACGTCGATGCCATGGTGGACCGGGACGTTGCAGACATCGTCCGCATCAGGAAAGGCGACGCGCTCCGGCGTTTGATCGATCAACTCGCCGTCCGCACGGCCACGGAGCTCAACAGAGCGCCAACGACCTGGCTGCCATCGAAGTCAAGGCCGCCACATCGGTGAGCCGCCAGGACTTCAGGCACATGCGGTGGTTCGCCTTCGAGGGCCCGGGCAAGACCCGCACCGTGACCTCGATCGTCTTTTATCTGGGTGAACGAAAGCTGACGTTCGGGCAACGCCTGTACGCTTTGCCGGTGAGTTGTTTGTGGGGAATCCGATAGTACCGGAACCAGCGCATGTCACCCATCCAGCAGATCCGCCACCCGAGAGACTCCATCCGCGGAGAATGGATCGACATGGATCGACGAACTCGACGCCGCCCAGGCGTTGGCCGTCCTGCATATCCTCGCTGAGGACCGTGGAGCAGCCGGCCTGTCGCGCCGTGGCCCAAATCATTGCGTCCCAGAAGGACAGCCCATGCTCATGGACCGCGTCGATAGCGCGAGCCCGCGTCGGGTAATCATGGAACCGACACGCTCTTCTCAAGGGCCTGCATGATCCAGCCGTTGAGGCTTGACCGCTCGCTGCCGCTGCACGCGCAACTCGTTGGTGAAGGTCCGGACCAAGGCGGACGTTGAGCTTCCCGGAGAATGGTTTCCGAGGCTCGACCCTGTCTTCCTGGCGGGAATCGATGTATTCATCGATGGACCTGTGGAACTCGCGCCGGATCCCTTCGACGTCGGTCGCTTCGAGGGGTGCCGTCGGCGTCGGCGGTGTTTCGGTATTTGGAGGGATTCCACGAGGTGGGGGAGGAGGAGCGGCGGGAAGAGCACCGGGCGTTCATACCGGTGGCCAACGGCGTATTGAGGGGGCTGTGGAAGGTGAACGGGGATATGGTGGGATTTATTTGTATGGTGGGATTTATGCAGCGGCATGCCCAACTGGATCGGCCACCGCAAGAGGAGTGCGGCGTACCGCTTCCTGGCCATCCGGGAACCGCTGCGCGATCCGCCTTTTCACGGGCTAGTGTGGTGTCTCACAAATACGCTTATGAAGATGCGAGGGCATTTTGGTCGTCGGCAAGGCGCGATGACTTGTAGGGGCGGGTTTCAAACCCGCCCGTGTGGCCGTTACCACGCGAGGAAGAGCAACGCAGCCGCCCTTCGACTTCGCTTCGCTACGCTCAGGATGCGCGGAGCCAAAAGGACCCGCAGATTCGTAAGCGTATTTGTGAGACACCACACTAGACCCGGCCTACTCCCTTTAATCCATCGTGACTCAGCCCGTCCGCCAACCCCGAGCCTTGTCCTTTTCAGCCTCAAAACAGCCCCAAACAGTGTGAAACACCGCCAACACCCACCAGCCCTGGACCCACGCCCTACCCATGACCCCCGACTGACCCCGCCATGGCTTTCAACACTCTATCGATGCCCCCAAATGCCTCCCCCGCATGTCTTGGTGGTGGATTTCAGCAGTATTTCGGATTGCTTTCGTCGGACGCCTGTGTTAGCTAACTCTTCTTCGGTCAGCGGGGACGTAACGCTGGTTCGCTCGGCTCCTCGCCGTGCGATTCCAACTCACCGGAGATTTGGGCTTGTGTGTCGCGTTACTCCCGAAATGAGTGCAAAAGAGTGTTTTATTGTGCTTGCATTCCCCATGGGGTTGTGTTACCGATTCTCTGGAATTGCGGAGGCAGGCCGCGAAGGAATCGAGATTTCTTAACTTGGTAAGGAGGACATTGGAATGTTGAATCGTAAAACCGTAATGGCCTTAGCGGCCGCTATGGTCATGGCAGCTCTCTATGGCTGCTCGGGCTCCGACAATAGCGGCTTGAAGAACGACCTGGAGATGTACAAGGAACAAGTCGCGGACTGACGGCCGAGCGGGACGCCAGGATAACGCCGGAAGCGTACGACGCTCTCAAGAGAGCGTTGGGCACGATGGACCTTACGCCGGCGAACCTTGCGACGCTGGTCATGCGGGCGGATATCACGCAGGGGGCGTACGATGCCTTGATGGCCGTATTACCGGCCGGTATGGAGTTGACCGTGAGGACCCTGTCGGAGTTGGCGGGACGCGCCGAGCTTACACAGGCACAATACGAGAACCTCATGAACGAATTGCCGGTGGACATGCCCTTGAACGTTCAGAATCTCAGGATGCTGGCCGGGCGCGCCGACATCACGGCTGCTGACTACGACGCCCTGATGGACGCGATGGGCGACATGGAGTTGAGTGTCGCCGTTCTCCGGACGCTCGTTGGCCGAGCCGATATTACGCAAGCACAGTACGACGCTCTCACGGCTATCCTGCCGACTCTTAATGACGGGACAAGCCTGCAAAATGTCCGTCACCATGGCCCGCCAGTACACAGCTCTTCTGGCTGCGCTGGGGGCGACCGGCATGAGCCACGCGGACGCGGTAGCGTTGCGCGACGAAATTGGCAGGGTGGATACGGCAGCTACGGCGGCTGACAGCACAGGATCGCGCGGAAGATCGCCGGACTGGTAATGGCGGATTCTGTGGTGGGTGTTGACTAACCGACTTAAACGACAGGCTAGAGGCGCGGTTCGGAGACGGCGTGGTCATGACGAGCAAAGCCGCCATCACCGGGTCGGGCCTCTCGATTGGGATGCTGACGAGCCCCGGGCTGCAGCTTGAGGACGATGAGGGCGGCATGGTCCCCGCCGGTACAGCGGCCGTTACACCGGGTGGTCCGGGTGGTGTTTGGAAAGGCGCCCTGTTCAATGAGGGCCTTCCGGGCGGACGGAACTTGATGACCTACGCCTACACGGACGTAATGGATCCCTGGCAGGAGATGTTTGAGACCGCGTATGGTAGACTGGTAGTTGGCCCGAACCTGAGCCCGTGGACCCGGTGGTGGAAGACCCGGGGACGGGGATCGACGTCACGCACGCCGCGAACAGATAATGGGTACAATGAATACGTGGGTCGCCGGAAAGCCGAATTACAACGAGCTCTTGGCGGCATACAGCGAGACCTCGCTGATATCGCGCAGGGCGACTTCGAGGACAAGCCCGTGGCCGGCGGGCCGTCCAACGCGCCGGACGGCTATGCAGTCTGTTGCCGAAGAGGCTGAGGGCATGGTGGATACCGTGAATCATTTCTGGAGTTTGTCCCGTATTGACCCCCAGCATCTCCCTGTGCCCCCGCCGCTGGGCAACCCCGTCGCGGACCCCGAGAACAACCCATCCGGCATCGTCATAACCGACGCCATTAATCCTATTGAGGCGCAATACCGGCGAGGGTGATGAACATGAGGGCGGGACCAGCATGTTGAGCGGAACCTTCGATGGAGTACCTGGAAATTTTATCTGCGAACGGAAACATGCGCTGACGGCCTGTGTACGATCGGCGCAGTTAGAACCGACAAAAAAGTAGGTGGCACGGTTGTGGATGGAGTGGAGTATAGTTTCGCGGCCGCGGATACTGGAGTTCGTTGCCACTGACCGTGCGGCCCTCGTAGACACGCCGCGGCAGGACGGCGATTACCTGGTGATGGGCTGGTGGCTGGAGGCGCCTGAGCGATCCACTGGTGATTTCAGATTCGGCCGATTCTTCGCCGGTAGCGATCCTTATGGCGCTGCCGACGTGGGCGATCGACGAGGCCCCAACGATTCCGCGAGATACACGGGCTCCGCAGTCGGCAAGTATGCGGAACGGGACATCGGCACCGATACCGCCCGGAAGGGTTTGTTTACGGCCAAGGCCGAGATGGAAGCCAACTTTGCAGACCGACATGATCAAGGGTACGATCAGGACTTTGTGATGACAGCGGTATGCCTCGTCCGTGGCATGTGGTTCTCGAAGAAGTTGCGATCGAAACCAGTGCGTTCGCATGGAATACGAGCGGAGAAGCGTACGGTCGGGATTGGAACGGTACTTGGAAGGGCGAGTTCTACGGCCGAGGCGACTCTGGCCGAGTTCGGTTGCAGGCTTGTTCAACGCGACGTTTGGTTGCCAGTGAAATGAGCTGTCGCACCGAGACGGGAGGAGGCTCTCCCGGAAATGGGCTTTGCCGGCGTGTCCGGTGTGTTCGGCGCGCATCATTCGGTGAACTTTGCGCAGCCGAGCGGATGACGGCAACGGCGGATGACGGCAACTAATCTCGGGCTAGTGGACCGGAGCTTCGCTTCGTCCTGAAACAGGGAATAGCGATGCGCCGGAAAGGGGCGGCCTCTTGAGTGGGCCGCCCCTTTTTATGTAGCCGGCGGATCCGCGGAACCGATGGAAGGAACTTGGCGAGGACACGGGGCGCGGGGCATGGGCCGGCCCGTGGTCCTCCTCCCCGAAGGAGGGTACGTGATGCTGGGCAGGTTGCTCCGAGTGGCGCTTCAGGCGCTCTGCGCGAGCGCGTTCTGTGTGCTGTTGGCGGCGCCGGTGTCGGGCGCGGAGGGGGATCCCCCGTCACTGTTGATCGCGGAGACGAAGGCGCGTGAACTGCTGAACGCGGGGCAGGCGCGGGAGGCGTTGGCGATCCTGCGGTTTCTGGCGGACCGGCATCCGGAACGGCAGAACGTGCGGTTCCTGCTGGGTCTTGCGGCGATCGAGAGCGCGCGGCAACCGGAGGTCCAAGAGGCGGAACGGTTGGCGTTTCTGGACGAGGCCATTGCGGTGCTGCGCGGTGTTTTGGTGAACAACCCGGGTCTGGTGCGCGTCCGCCTCGAACTGGCGCGGGCGTTTTTTCTGAAGGAGAAGGACGCCCTTGCGCGGGACCACTTCGAGCGTGTCCTGGCGGGCAGGCCGCCCTTGCCCGTGGTGGTGAATGTCCAGCGGTTCCTTTCGATCATTCGCAAGCGTCGCCGTTGGGACGTCCACGTGGGCTTCGCGCTGGCTCCGGACACCAACATCGGCGGTACGTCCAACGAAAGGGTGATCTATATCTTCGGGCTGCCGTTCGTGCGGGACGCAGAGTCGTTGACGACGTCGGGAGTGGGGCTCAACGTCTGGGGCGGCGGCGAGTACCAGCATCCCCTGGGGGAGCGGCTCCGCCTCCGCATGGGCCTGAACGGCCGGCGCAAGGAGTACTCCGGCTCGAGGTTCGACCAGACGTTTGTCTCCTGGCACGTGGGGCCGCGCCTGCTGGCGACCGGGAAGACGGAGTTCAGCATTTTGGGGAGTTGGCGGCATCAGTGGATCGCGAACGAAGCCAATTATTTTGACTTGGGCGGGCGGTTTGAGGCGCGGCACCGGTTGTGGCGAGGGCTTACGCTGAGAGGAGACGGCGCGTGGCACAACCGGCGCTACCGCGCCCGCAAGACCCTGGACGGCCCCGACGCGACTTTCTCCCTCGGCGGTTCCTGGGTGGTCACCCCCACCATCCGGCTCGATGTGACCGCGGGATACGGCCCGCCAACGGCCGGATGCGCTGAAGTACCGCAACCGGAATACGTGGGTGCAGGGAGGGGTGTCGGTAGCGCTGCCCTTGGGCTTCAACGTGGCCGGGAGCACAGCGTATCGCTGGACGATGTACGAGGGCAACTGGTTCCCCAACACCGCGCGGGGGGTGTCGCGCGACGACGGGACCTTGAGCTTGCGGGCATCCTTGCACAACCGCGCCTTTACGCTGTTCGGCTTCAGCCCGCGCGTGTCCGTCGTGCGAGAGGTACGCACCACGAACGCCCAGCTCCACGGCTACAAGCGCACCGGCGGCGAGCTGAGCTTCGTGCGGCAGTTCTAGGAGCCTGTCGGATTAGCGTCCTTCGACTTCGCTTCGCGAAGCCTGTCCTGAGCTTTGTCGAAGGACGCTAACTAGGCCCGACGGTGCCTTCCGTTGATTCCCGTTTTCGCGGACCGGCGCAAATACGCCAGGATGTCCTCGGAACCCGCGCCATCCTGCACCGGTCCGGTGGAAACGGAGACCCCGTTTCGCGTGCCCCCCGACGTAAGCGCTGATAGGATGTACAGGTTCTCTTTGGAAGGAAGCCAATGCTTTCCCAATTGACCCGGAGGTTCTTTTTCGCTGTTGAAGTATTCGCCTTTCTGGCGCTGGCGCTGTCCGGTTGTGTCGCTGGCGGGAGCGGCGAGTCCGGTGCGCTTGGTGGCGTTGCCGGTTCGACGCAGGGTCCGGATGCCCCGATCTTCGTTTCGGAGCCCGGCCTTGCGCCGGGAGTGGTAACGGTCGCGCTGGACGGCTCCGGAGCGGATGGCAACGAGCCGCGGTTGGACCTTCCCGACGATGGAACGAGGGTCGGCCGGGATGACGGGGTCTCGGGTGGCGATTCGACGTCCGGAGACGAGTCCTCCGGCGGTGGCACGACCCCCGGCGGCCAGCGGCTGGCCGAGCTTCCGCGCAACAACCCGGAAGCCGCCGACCTCCTCGACCATTGGGGACGCCGGCGCATTCAAGAGATTACCGAGACCCTTTCCCTGGTGGAACCGGCGGCCGAGGACAACGCGGACGGCCTTCGAGCGCTCCAGGCCGCGGTGCAGGCGGAGAGCGAGGGGGTCGTGGCGCCGGAGCTCGCCGATGATGACGAAGTCCGGGCTCCTCGGCTCCCACCGCGGCGTCACCTACGGGCGCTGGACCGGCGGCCCCGCCGACACCTTGTCGATCGACTTCGATCTCTCCCGGGCCGGGCCGGAGATGCAGGACGACCCGCGGTTCCGCGCCATGCTCGAACGTGCCGGCAAGGCTTGGAGCCATCGGATCATCAATACCTGGTCCACGTGGCATCAGGCCGCCGGCGAGCTCAAGGGCTGGCTGATCAACGGTACCAATCCCGACATCGCGGTGCGGGTCGGGGAAGGGGGAGAGGTCAGCACCGGACTGGAGATCGACGTCAAGGAAGACGACCTTCCCATGGATGTCGCCGGCCGGGCCGGTTCGGGTGTCCTTCCGCCCGGAGATTCCTGGGAACCCCGTTTCGGATCCATCGAGATCGACAGGACGTATCTTCAGGAGGCCACGGAGGCGAGCCTGTTCGCCACCCTCACCCACGAACTCGGGCATGTGCTGGGTTCATGGAAAGGCGGGTCGGATACGGAGAGCTACGGTGCCTATACCGACGAGGATGCAGGCACCTGGACCGGACCCAACGTGGTTGCGCTACATGGCGGCCCTGCGCCGTTCCAGGACTCGGCCGACCCGAAAACCTGGGTGGACGGCGAGCGGGATCCGGAGGCCTCGGAGTTCGATTTCCAACACAGCGGCGTCTGCGTCTCGGTCATGGCCTACTGTCGGCAGAACGCCGCCCTGCCGGCATTTCTGCCGCATGCCATCGATTTCGCATTCCTCGCGGACCTCGGAGTGACCGTGGCCGAAGAGACCGACAGGCCCGAGACCTACGGGCTCGCGGGATGGACGGATCATGCGGGGTTTACGGTGTCCGTGGCCCGCGACCTGCAAGTAGGCTTTGCCGATCCGCAACCCTACTACGACGGCGCCGCCAATGATTGGCAGACCCTCGAGGTGTTGGATCTGCTGCACGTGGGGTCGACGTGTTCGGACACCGCAGCGCCGGAGGACTCCTTCAGTCCTTTTCGGAGGAGGGAGCGGAGGCCACCGTCCGCTACGCCGGGGGCCTGATCGGCGCCGCCATCGACCGCGCCTGGCTGCCGCCCGTGACCGGCGCCGCCAGCCTCGCGGTCAACCTCGGCACGCTGGACGGCAGGCGCAAGCTTCACCTCGCTTGCGGTCCACACGGAGGGGACCCCCGAGGTCTTCGCCGGCGGAAGCCTGCACTACCCCTTCGAGTTGTCGGTCAACGCCATGGTGGGAACGACGGCAGGTTCGACGCTTCGGGCGGACTTCTACGGACCACAGCACCAGGACGTTGCGGGAACCCTCCACGACCCGGGAGCCGGCCTGCTGGCCGGCTTCGGAGCCACGGTCGACGACCGGCCCAGCCGCGAGGAGGTGGTCGCCTCGGCCGACCATATGGGTGGGAATTCATACCAGGGGGGGGCGGCGGATGCGGCCGACGACGGATGGTACACCTATCGATGCGAGGTGGACTCCGACTGCGAGTTTCGTCATGGAGCAACGACTGGATGGACCGACTGGACGGCGGCGACCCGCGAGGGGGTGCTAACCGCCACGGCCGGGTGGGATTTGCGAAGCGGCGAAAGGCCGGATGCGGACCACGGCTTCGTGAGGATCGCGCGGCAGTCGCTTGCGGCCACGGACGGCGGTCGTGGACGTCATGTCATGGACGGCTACACGGGGACGCTGGAGAGCGTTGCGTTCGCGGCCGGCTTCGAGAAGTACACGGATGAGTGGGCGGACACGGACGGGCAACCGGCAGGTTTCTATAGAAAATGGGCCGGGTTCCAGGGCGCCCTGTCGGGGAGTGTCCCGAACAGCGTGGCAAGGTGGTCCGGTCGGATGGTGGGGTACAGCGGGCATGCCGCCAATGAAGCGCCGTTCGTGGAGGGCCTTGCGACGGTCGGATTTTCGTTAAGCGACAGTCAGGTGAACGTGGCGTTTTCCGAGGTCGTGAGCCTCGACGGTAGCCGGCATCTTGCCGACTTCGGCTTCGAGGATCTTCGATTGGGCACCGATGGGACTTTTGGGGGCGGCGGCACCACGGGACTTGTGGACGGCGCCCTCTTCGGCGCCTCCCATGAGGAAGCCGCCGGGGCATTCCACCATAACGCGGCCGGCGTTACCGGCAGCTTCGGAGCGCGGGAGCTGCCGGACACCGTGACAGTGGAGGAAACCGGAACGGTCGGAGTTGCGGGGACCTATACCGCGGAATCCGTGACGCGTCAGATTTACCGATATGATGACTGGGGACTTTGGGGCAGGCAGTTTGGGGAGAACCTGTTCGGTGCCTTCATCGAACAGACCGTCACGCGTAGCGGCGACACCACCACCTACGCAACCCCGACGACACGGATCGATGGCACGCCTTCCGGACAAAATCCGGTATCCGGAGGCGCCGTCTGGTCCGGAAGAGTACGCGCTTTCGAGACGACCGTTGGCGCCGACAAGACGCCGGTGAGCGGGGACGCACGGCTCGAGGTCAACTTTGGCAACGCGACCGTTGACGTGGACTTCACCAATCTCGAAGCGGACCATGACGACATGTCATGGCCGGCGCTCCGGATCGTGAGCGGCGCCTTCCGGGACAGGACTCTCCGCCCCACCATCGAGGGCGCCTTCTACGGCTCCGCTCATCAAGGGGCAGCCGGCAAGTTCGATCGCGACGATCTCCGGGGCATCTTCGGCACCGTCCGTTAGGCGCGTACGGAACCATGACACCGGGTCTGTCAGTCAAGATCCCCGCTGTTCAGGCCGTATCAAACCCCTCTCCTCTGGAGGGGGTGGCCGAAGGCAGGGTGAGGGTCACCAAAAACCCTGCGTCCCTACATTGCCCGTAGCACCGGCTGCTTGACGGACCCTCACCCCAACCTTCCCAGAGGGAGAGGGGGCAGTATTGACACGAGCCTGAAAGCGGGATGGAGAGTCCAGCCCGCCTCCCATGGACCCAAACCTGGATCCGCCGGCCCGGCTCTGGACACTACGCTGTCAGGATCCCGCTGTTTTCAGGCCCGTATCAAACCCCTCCCTCTGGGAGAGGGTGGCCGAAGGCCGGGTGAGGGTCCCCAAAAACCCTGCCGCTCCCATGCATTGTGCCGTAGACACCGGCGCTGGCACGCGGGCACCCCTCAACCCCACGCTCCCAGAGGGAGACAGCGGCAGTATTGACATCGGCCTGGAAATGTCTCTTTGGTGTAGGAGAGAGACCAGCCCGCCTCCATGGACCCCACCTGGATCCGCACGGCTGCGGACACCGGATACGCCGGCTGCTGGGGACAGGTACGCTGTGAGGATCCCCGCTGTTCACGGCCGTATCAAACCCCCTCCCCTGGGAGAGGGTGGCCGAAGCCGGGTGAGGTTCCCCAAAACCCTGGCCGCTCCATTCATATGCCGTAGACACCGGCCTGCTGCAGCGGGCACCCTCACTCCACCCACCCTCTCCCAGAGGGAGACGGGGTGCGGGCCACGTTCAGTAGAGGGAGCAAAGAGTCGTATGGACAGGCCCTGCAAAGGGGATGGAGAGTCAGACCCGCTCCCATGACCACCACCACGGATCCGCCGCCGCCGCGGCGCTTGAGCCTACGCTGTCAGGATCCCGTCGTTCAGAAGATGTAGCGTATCCCAACCCTCTCCCTCTGGGAGGGGTGGCCGAGGCCCTGGGTGAGGGTCCCCAAAAACCCTGCCGCTCCCATTCATGCCCGTAGACACCGGCCTGCTTGCAGCGGGCACCCTCACCCCAACCCTCTTCCCAGAGGGAGAGGGGGCAGTATTGACACGGCCTGTACATCGGGATGGAGAGTCCAGCCCGCCTCCCATGGACCCCACCTGGATCCGCGGCCGGCCGCTGGACAGCTACGCTGTCAGGATCCCCGCTGTTCAGGCCGTATCAAACCCCTCTCCCTCTGGAGAGGGTGGCCGAAGGCCGGGTGAGGGTCCCCAAAACCCTGCCGCTCCATTCATGCCCGTAGACACCGGCCTGCTTGCAGCGGGCACCCTCACCCCAACCCTCTCCCAGAGGGAGAGGGGGCAGTATTGACACGGCCTGTACATCGGGATGGAGAGTCCAGCCCGCCTCCCATGGACCCCACCTGGATCCGCCGGCTGCTGGACAGCTACGCTGTCAGGATCCCCGCTGTTCAGGCCGTATCAAACCCCTCTCCCTCTGGGAGAGGGTGGCCGAAGGCCGGGTGAGGGTCTCCAAAAACCCTGCCGCTCCCATCATGCCCGTAGACACGGCCTGCTTGCACGGGCACCCTCACCCCAACCCTCTCCCAGAGGGAGAGGGGGCAGTATTGACACGGCCTGTACATCGGGATGGAGAGTCCAGCCCGCCTCCCATGGACCCCACCTGGATCCGCCGGCTGCTGGACAGCTACGCTGTCAGGATCCCCGCTGTTCAGGCCGTATCAAACCCCTCTCCCTCTGGGAGAGGGTGGCCGAAGGCCGGGTGAGGGTCCCCAAAAACCCTGCCGCTCCCATCATTGCCCGTAGACAACCGGCCTGCTGCAGCGGGCCTCACCCCAACCCTCTCCCAGAGGGAGAGGGGGCAGTATTGACACTGCCTGTACATCGGGATGGAGAGTCCAGCCCGCCTCCCATGGACCCCACCTGGATCCGCCGGCTGCTGGACAGCTACGCTGTCAGGATCCCCGCTGTTCAGGCCGTATCAAACCCCTCTCCCTCTGGGAGAGGGTGGCCGAAGGCCGGGTGAGGGTCCCCAAAAACCCTGCCGCTCCCATTCATTGCCGTAGACACCGGCCTGCTTGCCACGAGAGTCCCTCACCCCAACCCTCTCCCAGAGGAGAGGGGCAGTTTGACACGGCCTGGAAAGCGGGATGGAGAGTCCAGCCCGCCTCCCATGGACTCTGCTTGATCCGCCGGCTGCTGGACAGCTACGCTGTCAGGATCCCCGCTGTTCAGGCCGTATCAAACCCCTCTCCCTCTGGGAGAGGGTGGCCGAAGGCCGGGTGAGGGTCCCCAAAAACCCTGCCGCTCCCATTCATTGCCCGTAGACACCGGCCTGCTTGCAGCGGGCACCCTCACCCCAACCCTCTCCCAGAGGGAGAGGGGGCAGTATTGACACGGCCTGGAAAGCGGGATGGAGAGTCCAGCCCGCCTCCCATGGACCCCACCTGGATCCGCCGGCGGCCGGCCGCTGGACAGCTACGCTGTCAGGATCCCCGCTGTTCAGGCCGTATCAAACCCCTCTCCCTCTGGGAGAGGGTGGCCGAAGGCCGGGTGAGGGTCCCCAAAAACCCTGCCGCTCCCATTCATTGCCCGTAGACACCGGCCTGCTTGCAGCGGGCACCCTCACCCCAACCCTCTCCCAGAGGGAGAGGGGGCAGTATTGACACTGCCTGTACATCGGGATGGAGAGTCCAGCCCGCCTCCCATGGACTCTGCTTGGATCCGCCGCCGCTGGACAGCTACGCTGTCAGGATCCCCGCTGTTCAGGCCGTATCAAACCCCTCTCCCTCTGGGAGAGGGTGGCCGAAGGCGGGTGAGGGTCCCCAAAACCCTGCCGCTCCCATTCATTGCCCGTAGACACCGGCCTGCTTGCAGCGGGCACCCTCACCCCAACCCTCTCCCAGAGGGAGAGGGGGCAGTATTGACACGGCCTGTACATCGGGATGGAGAGTCCAGCCCGCCTCCCATGGACCCCACCTGGATCCGCCGGCCGCCGGCTGCTGGACAGCTACGCTGTCAGGATCCCCGCTGTTCAGGCCGTATCAAACCCCCTCTCCCTCTGGAGAGGGTGTGCCGAAGGCCGGGTGAGGGTCCCAAAAACCCTGCCGCTCCCATTCATTGCCCGTAGACACCGGCCTGCTTGCAGCGGGCACCCTCACCCAACCCTCTCCAGAGGAGAGGGGGCAGTTTTGACACGGCCTGTGACATCGGGATGGAGAGTCCAGCCCGCCTCCCATGGACCCCCCTGTATCCGCCGGCTGCTGGACAGCTACGCTGTCAGGATCCCCCCGCTGTTCAGGCCGTACAAACCCCTCTCCCTCTGGGAGGGGTGGCCGAAGGCCGGGTGAGGTCCCAAAACCCTGCCGCTCCCATTCATTGCCGTGACACCGCCTGCTTGCCACGGAGTCCCTCACCCCAACCCTCTCCCAGAGGGAGAGGGGGCAGTCTTGACACGGCCTGTACATCGGATGGAGATCCAGCCCGCTCCCATGGACCCCACCTGGTCCGCCCCGGCTGCTGGACACTACGCTGTCAGGATCCTCCGCTGTTCAGCCGTATCAAACCCCTCTCCCTCTGGGATAGGTGGCCGAAGGCCGGGTGAGGGCCCCCAATAACCCTGCCGCTCCCATTCATTGCCGTTGACACCCGCCTGCTTGCCACGAGGTTCCCTCACCCCAACCCTCTCCCGGAGGGAGAGGGGGTCGATGGCGGCCTGGGCCGTGGGTGTGGCTCTCACCCCAACCCTCTCCCAGAGGGAGACGGGGCAGTTTTGACACGGCCTGGAAAGCAGGAATCCAGGGGCGGCGGGGAGGTGCCCCGGCCAAGTTACCCCCACCCCGCCTGGATTCCCGCTTTCGCGGGAATGACGTGTTCGGGGCTCGGTGCCAGTTTCGCACCGATCATGGAATCGCGCATCCCGGGCTGCCTTGTGGGGATGACGCCGAGACGGCCAATGTCTATTTTCCTCCCCGGGGAAGCTGTCCGGCTAAAGCCTATAGCCTGTCCTCACAGGCTTTGCTAGTGTAGTTTCCCTTGGAGCCGGGACAGGGTCCCGGACCACACACAGACTCGTTTGGGGGTACTCGTGATCATCGACGCTCACGCACACTACACCACGGCACCGGCAAAGCTTCAGTCCTTTCGCGCCCGGCAGATCATCAACCAGGGGCGTCCGTCGCCTGCCAAGCTCAACATCAGCGATGAGGAGCTCGAGCAGTCCATGGGCTCGCAGTTCAAGCGAATGGCCGACACCGGCATCGACCGGCTGCTGTTCTCGCCGCAGGCCTCGGCCATGGGCCACCACTTCGGGTCGGAGCTTGTCAGCCGCTACTGGAGCGAGGCCTGCAACGACCTCATCGGCCGCATCGCCAAGCTGTGGCCGGACAAGGTTTCGCCGGTGTGTCAGCTCCCCCAATCGCCGGGAGTCAGCCCCAAGATCTGGGTGGAAGAGCTCGAGCGCCGCGTCAAGGAACAGGGCTTCATCGCCTGCAACATCAACCCCGATCTGTGCAGCGGCCGCGAACCGTGGACACCGTCTTTGGGTGACGAGTGGTGGTACCCCTTGTGGGAGAAGATGGTGGAGCTGGACATACCGGGAACCATCCATGCGAGCGCGTCCCTGAACCCGGCCTTCCACATGACCAGCTCGTACTACATCGGGCAGCACCACAACGGCGCCGTGGAGCTGTTGAGCTCGCGCGTGTTCCAGGACTTCCCGCAGCTCAAGATCGTCATCCCCCACGGCGGCGGCGCCGTGCCCTACCAGTGGAACCGCCACCGGGGCATGCACGTGATGGAAGGCCTGGAACCGTTCGAGGAGGCGGCCCGCCGGGTGTATTGGGACATGGCCATCTACGACGCCGAGGGCATGGAGCTGTTGATCAAGCGCGTCGGGTCCGACCGGGTGCTGTTCGCCACCGAGATGTTCGGCGCGGTGAACGCCACCGACCCCCAGACCGGCCGCAATTTCGAGGAAGTGGTGCCGATCTTCGCGTCCGTCCCGGGCCTGAGCGACGAGGACCGCTACAACATCACCGAGGGCAACGCCAAGCGGCTCTACGGACTGCCGTAGGTGAACGCGTTGGCTCTTCTTGGCGTCGCCTGCGTCACCGGACGCGGGCGGGTTTGAAACCCGCCCCTACAAGCGGAAGCGGGCGGCCGACGGAGACATTCATGATCGACTTCTTCTTTCCCACCGACGCCATGGGCTCCCAGACGCTTCGGCTCGTGGCCGAAGCCCAGCAGGGGGGCGGCGAGGTGTTCGACATCGCGCGCCTGTGCCGCGACCTCGACCCCAACGACAAGAAGGGATGGGAACGGGCCTGGCTCGATCTGGCCCGGAGGACCGAGGACAACGCCAGGGAGGCGCTGTCCAAAGGACACGAACATACGGCCATGCAGTTCTTCTTCCAGGCCAACCAGTACTTCCGCATGTCCGACGTGTTCCTGACCATTGCCGAGAACGACACCAAGGCGGAGCGGTTCAAGCTGTCGCAGGCGAGCTTCCGGGAGGCCGCGGTGCTGCACAAGCCGCCCATGGAGGTCATCAGCGTCCGCTGCGGCGACGAAGTGTACGACGGCTACTTCTGCCACCCCAAGTACCCGGCGCCGGGGAAATGGCCCGCCGTTTTTCTGATCGGCGGCGCCGACGCCTTCTCCGAAGAGATCTACTTCAGCGGCCGGCAGGTGCTGGAGCACGGCTGGGCGCTGCTGCTGGTGGACACCCCCGGACGGGGCTCGTCCATGTACGTCAAGGGGATTCCCGACCCGGGCGGACTACGAGGTGCCCACCAAGGCATGCATCGACTACCTGGTCTCCCGACCCGAGGTGGACCCCGAGCGCATCGGCCTCATCGGCATCAGCATGGCCGGCTACTACGGGCCCCGGGCCGCCGCGTTCGATGAGCGCATCAAGGCGCTGGTGGGTTGGAGCGGGTGCTACAGCATTCTGGATGACCTCTACCTCTTCTGCGAGCACCTCCAGCCGGTTGTGCAACGGCTGCTGGGCGGCGTGAGCGACGAAGTGGCCCGGGAGCGGCTCAAGGATTTCACCATGGAGGGCATCGCCCAGAATATCACCTGCCCGACGCTCATCACCCACGGTGCCGACGACCGGCTGATGAACGTCGAAGGCGCCAAGCGGCTGTATGACGAAATCGGGAGCGCGGACAAGACCCTCAAGATCTACGACGACGCGCGCAGCGGCGGCGCCATCCATTGCAGCCACGACTACTGGGGCCACAACGTGCCGTACATGCTGGATTGGATGCAGGACCGGCTCTAGGGGCCCCTGAGATGGCACGGACCGGCGTCAAGACGAGCCTGTTTCAACAGAAAAACCAACTACTTGTGGGCAGCAAGCGATCGTTTTCTGAAGGATACCAATGAGAGCCAAAGAGCCAAAAGACCCGCGCCTACCGTTAAAAACTGGTGCACCAAGCTACCAGCGCGAGCAAGGCCGAAAGAGCAGAAGAAGTTCGCTCTACCAAAGACCGGAAGGAAAACAGCCCCGGACGTGCGCGCGCACTCACGGTACCGTCAATGTTCGCTATGTCCGGAAACCAACTTGTTGAGGTTCGCGGTTTTCTCTCGCCCCTCTTTCTGCTATATCCGGTTGACATTGGTGGGGGGTTTTCCCTATAACCACCCCGTGTTCACCACTGCTACCTTACATTCCCTATTCGCCGTTGAAGTGCTAAACTACAGCGTGCGTTTTCTAGTTGTCGCGCGGGTGGACGGCAAGGAAACACTGCGACGGTCAAGCACCCGCAAGGAGTCATACCATGGTAGAGAAAGAGACATACTCAGGATACAGTTTTGGCATCGTCCGAGCTGAAGATATCCAGACGGGTTTTCTCTTCGCGACACCCTCGTTCTGCTCAGGCATGGCAAGAGTCTTAGACCTCTTTGGTCAATTTGACGCGTACAATACCAGCGAAACGGCTGAAATCGCGGATTCCAAGGCGCTGTATTGCGACTTCAGGGTGATTGGGCAGGACTGAGACAGACAATAGAGGTGGTGTACCGTCAAGAGCCTGAGCGGAATCGCCATCAGTGGACCCTTGCTTTCTCAGATCTCGCTAATGCAAAACGACAAGAACAATTTACCCTCCCACTCTGAGTCCGCTGCCGACAAGGAGCAGCCATCTCCTGCGAAGCTCACCGTGACTTCGCAGGAGATGACTCTCCAATTGACGCAAGGTCCCCTACCACCACCTGACGCCCTCGAAGCCTACGATAGAGTGGTGCCTAATGGCGCTGACCGGATCATGTCCTTAACCGAGAGGCAGTCGCAACACCGGCAGGACATGGAAGCCAAGGTCACTGAAGGAAATGTTTGGGCGCAAAGGTTTGGTGCCTACGCAACTTTTTGGCTTACCTTTACCGCAATGATCCTTGGTGCAGCCTTGGTTTATGCAGGCAAGAATGTCTACTTCGGCTCATTTCTGAGCCTTGCTGGTCTCGGTAGTGCCCTATATTTCGGGAGGAATTATTGCGGTCGAAATCCCAGGAGGATCGCGAAAGCGAAAAGAAATCCAACCATTACGGGACAAACGACCCTATGAGTGTTGAGCCAATTCGGGCTGCTCACCCGACCTGGGCCACACTTCGTTATATATTCCCTCTGAAGGAGGAATCATGGCCAAGGGATCGGTTGTTTCGATACAGATCGCGAAGGACGCCAAGGGCGGCATGGAGAGCCTTCAGGAGGTCCAAGCGGTGGAAGGCAAGGGCCTCGAGGGAGACCGCTACTGCAATCAGGTGGGCAGCTACTCGCACAACCCCGGCCCGGACCGGGAGGTGACGCTCATCGAGGCGGAAGCGCTCGAAGCCATGGAGCGGGACTACGGCACCACGCTGGACCCCAAGGACAGCCGCCGCAACATCACCACTCGCGGGGTTCCGCTGAATCACCTGCTACAGGGGCGGGAGTTCACGATCGGAACCGTGAGGATGCGGGGGCTGCGCGTGTGCGAGCCCTGTGTCAACCTCGTCAAGCTCACGGGCAAGAACGTGCTGCAGGGGCTCGTGCACCGGGGCGGTCTGCGCGCCCAGGTACTCAACAGCGGCACGATACACGTGGGCGACACCGTGGAATGGGACACGGAAGGCGCTTATGCGCCTGACCTCCCGGGGACGACGAAAAGATCCGCCGCAGGATAGCGCTCCGGGGTGAGACCCTGCTCGTAGGCGTAGTCGCGAGGAACGCCTCGACGGTGCGGCCGTCCTCCTCGAGGAGTAGCTCCATGGGTCTCTCGGGTGGCCGCCGCCGCACAGCGTGTCCATTGCTCCGGGGCAAGCGACTCCCACCACTCCTCCTCCTCGGAAGCCAGGATGTACCGTGAGCGCGGCTCGCCGCCGCGGTCCCCACTGGTCCTGGCGCGGAGAAACGCTTCGTATAACACCTGGCACAGGTCCTCGTGTCGATCGGCCACATCCTGCCACAGGCGATGGTGTGCATGATGGGGAAGCAGCCGGTGCGCGCGTAGTAGTCTACTTCGAGCTGGCGGGTGTCGTCACCCAGCAGACGCCGCACGCCCGCGGCCTCTCGTGCCGTGGCGCTCACGGTAGAGGCCTCGATCATGGCGTCGATGTCGCCCCGCACCAGCAGCTCCTCGAGACTCTCACCGGAACGCACCACCTCCACGTTAAGGCTGTTGCGCACCTCGTCACGCAACGGCACGTCCACCGTCACTACCCAGGTGATGTCGTTCAAATTGACGCCGTAATCGTGCTGCAGCAGCGCCCGCGCCCACAGGCCCGCACTCAGGTTGAGGCGCCGCACGCCGACCCGCCGTCCGGCCAGGTCTCCCGGCGACTCGATGCCCGCCGGGCCCCGGCAGAAGATGTAGGGATGCCGGAAGCGGCGGTAGTGAAAAACCGGAATGGCCACGAGCGGAACACCCTTGGGAGCGCGCGGTGACGAACGGCGCCATGCCCATCTCGCAGATGTCGAAAGCCTTGTCGTCAAGCATGCGCAGGGTGCGGGATACTGGTAGTCGCCGAGAATTCCGGTGGGTGGAAACGGATCGGGTATGATCTCGATGTCGTATCCCGCCACCTTGACGCGCCCGTCCAGCAGCGGACGGGTCCGCTTGTATTCGCCGCACGATAGAGTCAGTCGAGGCTGCATGGTGTCGGACCGGATACCGGATGAACTCCCACGGGAGCACGTCCGATGTCTACCAGATCAACCCTCCGGGTGCGAGGTATCCCGTAGCCATTTCACGCCCAGCCACGGGTAGGTCGGATTAGCGAAGCGTAATCCGACATGCCGGTAAGATGTCGGGTTACGCCTTCGGCTAACCCGACCTACGGCGTGAAACGGTCCTGCGAGATATCCCGAGGGATGTGGTTCGACGAGACAAGGCGTGGTAGATTCGACGGACCACGCACAAGGGGGAACATCGCCATGGCCAAGACACTAAAGACTTCCGATTCCTGGGAACCGCCTGCCAGCCTGTCCAAGGAGGAGCTGGTCAAGATATCCGACGGGATACTGGGAGAGCCGGACATTCCCTACACCGAGACCGAGGACGTCTTCCGCATCCACGCCAACGGCATGGACTGGGACATCGGCTGCATGGTGTACGAGCCCACGGACCCGGCCAAGATCCCTACCGGGCCGGACGGGAACAAGCTCGGCATCTTCATGATCCACGGCGGCGCCAGCGACTGGCGCTCCATCGAGCGGCTGGCACAGACCTTCGCCGGGAAGCGCGGCTACAAGGTGTGCAACATGACCTACCCCGGCCGCCTCTACCTCCCGGACCCGAGCCGCGACTGGCCCGGCGACACCTTCCACGAAGACGGCGGCGTGCGCACGCCCATCTGGCTGGACGGCGAGTTCATCGGCAGGGACGAGTACGAGGTGGTGGACGACGCCGCCATGCGGGAGATCTACGGCTCCCGGAAGTACGCCAGGGCCAAGAAGGGAAGCAATTTCTACTATCGCATGGCGGCCTGGCCGGTGGCCTTCGAGGAAGGCATGCTGGACATCTGCCGCCGGCACCTGCCGGTGGGCGAGTACTCGGTGTTCACCCACGGCCATTCCACCGGCGGACCCTTCAGCCACTACCTGCTGCAGCGCATCGAGAACGGCAAGGGGCTCATCGGCATCGAGAACTCGCCCTTCGCGTTCATCTTCCGCAAGATGAGCGGCCACGACTGGCCCACCCCCTTCGATCACGTGCTGATCCGGAACTGGCGTGAGCTGGCACGCTACAAGGGCGCCGAAGTGGCGATGCAGGAAGGGGCGGAGCCGCTCTTCAGGCTGGCGTGGTTGATGGAAGAGATCTTCGAGATGTGGGAGCAGGCCAAGCGCTTCCCCCAGTTCAAGGCCGAGAACTGGCTGCACAGCGACAGCCACCCCTGCCTCACCGAAGCCGCCAAGGTCACGGCCGAGCGCCTCAAGATGAACGCCGAGGAGACCCAAGCCCTGGTGGACCGCTACCTGAGCTACGGCCGCCCCCTCCCGGGCCCGGACGCCAAGCCCATCCCGCCGCTCCTCTACGGCATCAACAAGTTCAGCCGGGACCACACCCCCGAGAAGTACAACAGCATCGTCAAGACCGAGTACGCGGCCATGAACCCGGCCCCGAAGGTGCGGGTCGTCGAGATCGGCACCGGAATCCATTCCTACTGGAAGACCGAGGAGGCCTGCCCCTGGGCGTCTGCCCGGTGATCACCAAGGTGTGGCACTGACGCGGTCATGAATGGGTACTACGAGGTGTGACGGGTTCGCTCTCACCGCCGAGCGACATGTTGAATCTCACGGACGCAGAACTGAAGCAGATCATCGCGACCGGCGAATCCGACCGCGTCGAGTTCAAGGAATCATTGTCGGACCCCACCAAGATAAGGCAAGCGATATGCGCTTTTGCCAACGATTTGCCGGGCCACGATCAACCGGGATTCGTAATCGTCGGTGTCAAGGACGACGGAACGATGGGCGACCTGACGGTTACCGACGCCCTGCTCCGGCAGTTGGCGGATATGAAGACCGACGGCAATATCGTGCCTCCACCGTCTCTGACCGTCGAGAAACGGACCCTGCAAGGCGCGGAAGTGGCAGTCGTCACGGTGCAACCATCCACCTCACCCCCGGTTCGCTTCAAGGGAGCGATCCACGTCCGCGTTGGCCCACGGCGCGGAATCGCCACTGCACAGGACGAAAGCACGCTCAATGAGAAACGCCGCCACGGAGATCGCCCATTCGACATTCAGCCAATCCCCACCGCCGGCTTGTCGGATCTTGACCTGACCCAATTCGGGAACGAATATCTTCCCCGGGCGGTCTCTGATGAGGTCCTCGCCGCCAATGACCGCAGCATGACCGAACGCTTGGCCGCGACAAAAATGATCGTTACCGTCGACCAGCCAACCGCTACGGTTCTGGGCATCCTCACTATGGGGAAGAACCCGCAGGACTTTCTGCCCGGCGCATATATACAATTTCTCAGAATTGACGGTTTTGAGTTGACGGATGATGTTCTTGACAGCGACGAAATGGGCGGCTCAATTCCGGACATGATGCGCAACCTGGATGGTAAGCTACGTGCTCACAATCGCACGGCGGTAGAGTTCACCAAGAGTGACATTGAGCGGCGAACAGAATTCTGCCCAATGGAAGCTTTGCAGCAAATCGCCCGAAATGCGGTCATGCACCGGACCTACGAAGGAACCAATGCCCCAGTTCGTATCACCTGGTTCAATGACCGCATCGAAATCATGAGTCCAGGCAGTTCGTTCGGTGTGGTCAACGCAGACAATTTTGGACAGTCCGGCTATACGGATTATCGCAACCCCAATCTAGCGGAAGCCATGAAGACTCTAGGCTACGTCCAGCGTTTCGGGGTCGGAATAGCGATTGCCAAACGGCGGTTGGCGTCCGCGGGTCATCCCGAACCTGAGTTCCTCGTCTCCTGATCGTTTTGTAGTGGTCACGATACGGGTAAAACGAAAGACAGGAGTAAATGAACCCATGACGGTCCCAGTGCTGACTTTCTTCAACAACAAGGGCGGCGTCGGCAAGACTTCGCTCGTGTATCACCTCGCTTGGATGCTGTCCGATATGGGTCATCAGGTGCTCGCCTGCGATCTCGATCAACAGGCGAATCTCACCGCGGCATTTCTGGACGAAGAGCGCTTGGAAAGACTCTGGGAAAACGATAACGACCAGCCCGGACGAACGATCCTGCAATGCATTCGACCCCTCACCAAAGTAGGGGACATCAAAGAACCCAGCCTCGTCAAAATTGCAAACAGCCTTAATCTAATACCGGGGGACTTGGCCCTGGCAGGATTTGAAGACACTCTGTCGGCGGAATGGCCAAACGCATTGGGCTCGAACCCGACCGAGTTATTTCGACCTTCAGCATCTGACCGAGTTCTCCACTTGATGCCCGTGCGGATCGAGAGAC
>CASHTH010001429.1:0-15353 GCA_030341885.1 Geodia barretti | reverse complement strand
TCTGGTTCATCGGTACGTTCACGTTTCTTTGTTGCCATCAGGAGGCTCCAGCGTGTTCGCGGGGCAAGTCAGAAAACAGGCCGCGGAGGACAAAGAGGACGACCCGACACAACGCGATCAAAGCCTGGTCAACGTAGTAAGTCCGTACCTGACGTTGAGAATGGGTCGACATTAGGTGAAGAAGCAACACGAGTCTGGTTCATCGGTTCGTTCATGACGTTTCTTTGTTGCCATCAGGAGGCTCCAGCGCGTTCGCGGGACGGTCACAAAATCAAATGAAAAGCACTAAAGTGCAAACCCTCGGCGAACTGCGCATGTGCGGTACCACTATTGATGGGCTGGGATTTTTATGCCTTTTCTCGTGGTATCCCGCTAGTATATAGCTTGCGGAGAGTCTGGCACGGGCTAGCTACAGTAGTAAATAGCATGCGGGAGTCGATACATGCCCTTCGTTGTGACTTGTTGTGCCTTCAAGACACACAGAGCGAACAGACGCGGTCGAGGTAAGCCTGTGCTAATTTACATATTGGCTTGTTCACTTGGTTTTCACGCCATAACTTTTTAAGGGAGTTCATGAAAAATATACGTTTTAAGTAGGTCGTATCCTTTGTGAGACGAACAAACACTCAAGAAGTGAGATGAAGAGTAACAGACACACAGATAAACCCAACTACTGTAACCCTCTCGCATGCGCACCGAGGGTGTTTAATTAGTCACCGCCAAACTCGCAATCTGCAAGCGGTAACCGCGCGCCGGTAGAAAGCCTCGTGCCCCGGCCGGGGGGTAGTGCCCTCGGGGCGCCACAATGCCGGGGCTCTCGGCTTTCTACTGCGCGCTAGTTACCTCAATCAGCGTCTAACTATTATATTGGTTTTTGTTGTGCTGTGCAGGTGCGTGAGGTAATGAAGGAGCTCCATCGCTACGGAGGTGAATCCTCTGGCATCAGAGCCAACGTCTCACACAGCATCAAAATCAAATGAGCCAACTTTACTCATGTCATAAAGCACTTTCATAATTTTTTTCACGTGTAAGAGAGTGTTGCTACATCGTAAGGGTGTCTGTTTATGTCTTGCCCTGATTCCATGTCGCCATTGGTCTGCAGTCCATTCCGTAGTACCTGTTCCATTCCATCAGGCGACATGAAAGTAGTCTGGTTCCGGTATTTCCATTCTGGTGGAACGGATTAGCAACAGAGTAGATTTTGAGATCACTGATACCAAACTGGTTCCATTCTGGAGACGGCTGTCTCAAAATGAGACGGAGACTAATTACATTCTCCAGCGAGGCTAGGAAATGGCTTTTATTTAGTACAACCAAGCTCTGGCTGCCTCGTTCACAGTGGCAGTTTGGCATCAGTTGAACCCTCTCTATTCCTGTTCTCCATTCCTTTTGAGTTGGGCGGTCGGATTTGGAATTTGAAATTTGCTCAGAGAGCCGGTTACAGTGTGAGGGTATGAGTGTATATAGTAGTTTTGGAACGAGATGCACCCTACGACCTCTGGAATGGAGGAACAGAATTCCACGTCCACCACCTGACAACCTGATGGTCTGGTCTCATTCCCAGAGTCTGGTACTGAACCTGGACCCTGCCGAGCCCAGCCCCTCTGTCCTGATGTAATACATCATCACAGAAAGATGAATGAAGCAGATTCTGTACCTGAAACGGTGAGGAAAACGGCTGACTTCACCACACAAGGTATCAAGTAATCGTCCATTTGGTGCATGAGAGCCCCACCCACTACTTACACGCATGCGCACGAGTTTGTGTTCCATTATGGGAAAGTGTGTAAGAAATTTAAACGAAAAATGGGTCAATCGGGCAGTTCCAGTGCAGCGGTAAGCGAAGTCCCAACGCCGTCTCGCGTCCTCCCATGGAGAAGGTTCTAACAGTTTTGCATGCTGGCACATGTGTCAAGGAAATGACAAACCAACCATCCCCTATACTTTGACTGAAGTTGGAGGGTGGAATAGCAACACCACCTTGCCTCTATGAAAATTTTCTTTCAACTGCAGATACCATCATATAGCGAGTAACTTTTTCCCAAACCCCTCAAAAAGGCTATCGAGTATGAACGGTTTTGCATTTTTGCAGGCACGTGAATAAACGAAATGACAAACCATCCCCAATACTTTGACTATGTTGGAGGATGGAATAATATAATCTCGCTGTACCTCTTCCTATATTACTTCTATTTCACTATCACTTCGCACCCCTACCCTAACAATAGTTCACAACTGAACCTTGTTGGTGACAATCTCGAGGGAATCAGGTTTGGTGGCATCAGTCTCAAATTCTTCAACCAACTGTACTACCACATACACCATCATCTAGTAGTGAGAAAATGAAATAAATCTCAAAAGAAACATACTTCTATCAGTAAAAAGCAAGAGTGGAGAAAAGTCAAAGAAACACATTTGCAATGAAGATGGAAGAGAGGGAAAGTTTGAGAAGGTGGGAGAGAAGGGAAGACATGGACCTTAAGTGCATTCCTCAGTTCCGTCTTCTTTGTCTGTGTCATACCGGTGAAATTAGCCCCGCCCACTTGGTGACACACCCCCTCCAGCCCCCTGACCCCAATCCTCCAGTAACTCTCTCTCACTGACACACCAACACTCAGGAAATTCCTGCAGACACACATAATAAAGTGAGCCAAATACAATTCTTGAAGCATAAGTCTTATGAAAATCTCAAATGTATGGGCATGATGCTGGAAAACCGGTCATCCCTATAAAGTACTACTGTAGTTAGTGACACCGTTATGGCAATTGCTTTATGCTTCATAAGTACACTGTGGGTTAGTAGAATGTACTTAGGTCAGTAAGTAAGCAGGTTTGAATTACGTTGGCTACACTAACTTGGTTGGTTGATTTGGAAGATACATTTTTTAATTAATCCAGCTCACAAGGTGTGTGTGTGTCTGTAGCTATGGGATATGCATACATTATGCTGTGTGCAGACTCACTGTAGAAGACTGAAGAAGACAGGGAAACACTCGGGAATGGAGGCAACGACACTAGAGTCCAGCAGTGACCTGCATTCTAGACAAGATATTCAAGATACTAGTAACATGGGGTGCCCGACGTGTACATTATCAAACAATCCACCACAGAGACGTAACAGAAAGGGAAGCACAATATAAGAGAGGTCAGGGTGTATATTATAGAAAAAAGTTTTAAGGAGGGAGAGAAGGCAGGGTTGCGGGCAAACATTACTAGGCCTACCTTCTAGTCGAGACACAGTCTCTCTGGCTGGGAGAGGCTCTGATACGAAGAACTGGGAGCCTCCCGACGGCCGGAGAAGGTCCTCGCGGGACAGAGGGATCTGAAACTCCATGACAATGCGCCTTTCCCGCGCGTGCGTCGGAACGTTGACCCTGTGCGCATGCGCGAAATAAAGCTCACCGGAAGCATTCACTCTATAAGAACACGAGAATACCACCATCATTCTAATTGTTGCGCGATGGATTCCAGATTTTTGTTTGCTTTGATTCTCGTCTGTGGTCTGGAGGTTAAGTGTCAGACTGTCCCTTACAACTGGTATATATCGTTGTGAGATTCCAACCAATGCTGTCCATGATGATACAGACATCTCAGTGAGAGCCACAGTCTATGTGGGACTGTAATAGTGTGGAGTAAATTTGTTAGCTAAGTGCATCAGGAATAATGTGAGGTAGGCTTAATCTTCATTAACCTAAATACGGGCTCTTTCTTTTAAAAATGGAGGGAGCGTCTCATATTCTGGAGGAGTGATTTTGACCCGTCAGCTGACCTCACCTGTATCTCCACTGGTGGACCTGCTACCACTGTCACTTGGACCAGAGACTCCACCACTGTCACCCAAGGAACTGAGACTGTGTTGAATGACCCAGTAGACTGCACAGTACACCCACACTCTGACTGTGACTACTCTAGGAGTGTATAATTGTACTGTGTCTAATGACAAGCCCTCTACTGCATCAGCTAAGATCGCATTAGGTATAAAAATTATATCCCTTTTCAATCACAAGCAGAGCTGAATATTTTCAGGTCCATCTGATGTGACAGCAGTCCAGGATGGTCCTACCAGCATCAGAGTTAGCTGGACTCCTCCCTCACAACTGGTTGGTATCACTGGCTATCGTATCTCTTACACTGGAGGAAGCAACAGTGACAGTGTGAATATTACTGGTGGAGATAGCTACATACTAACTCAACTTACTAATGGAGAGACCTATACCATTACTATAAGAGCCACATCAATGATTTTAAGTGAAAGTGTTCACATAGCTGATGTTCCTTTGGGTAAGTACAATATATACTGCTTGTATGCAAATAATGAGGTTTTTCGCAGTTCCATTTTCAGCTCCATCTCTGCAAGTGTCTTCAGTCACTGACATTACTATAGCCATCGCTGGTAGTGTCCCAGCCGATGACTCTGTGGTGACTGGGTTTATGGTCCAGTGGCAGAGAGACACATTAGTTGGCTGCTCTGATGAGGATGATGGTAGTATCGATGTGAATAGTGGTTTCATTGCTGAAATAATACCTGACCTAGAGCCAGGCAATCGTTATTTTATCACTGCAACAGCATACAATGCAGTTGGCAATGGTCCTGTCAGTGATAAGGTCACTTCAAGCACCTTGGAGACAGGTATGAGATACTATTAGCCTTTCGCTGTCCCTCACTTCTTTCTCCACACAGTTCCCTCCAGTGGTCCTACCTCAGTCAGAAATACTAGTGTCACAGCCAGTAGTATTACTGTCCAGTGGGGAGAGGTGCCTTGTCTGGACCGCAATGGAAGAATAACGGGACTTCAGAGTACAAGCTCTGAGAAATGGAATGGTAGAGAATATGACTACTGCTTTTGGTGGCAATGTTAGGGAAGCTACACTCTCTGGATTGTCTCCATCAACCCTGTACACTGTCCAAGTGGCAGCAGTGAATGGTGCTGGTACTGGACCATACAGTGGTGTATCTGTCAGGACTGGTGGTAAGTTGGGGAGGACTAAATAAGGCGAAGTATTATGAGTGGAAAGAGGACTGGAGTCTCAATGATCAGTGAGGGGTGAGAATGTTTTGACAGTGTAGGCAGAAAAGCCATTCCTAGGGTCAACATGAAGGCATGTCCACTAGGCTGTGTAGACAACATCTATT
The DNA here is from genome assembly GCA_030341885.1 of Geodia barretti. Taxonomy (NCBI): domain Eukaryota; kingdom Metazoa; phylum Porifera; class Demospongiae; order Tetractinellida; family Geodiidae; genus Geodia; species Geodia barretti. The sequence continues at coordinate 10,219 of CASHTH010001429.1, read as the reverse complement.
ACCTACAAAAAACACTTCTGGCTTTATATTTTACCTATTTTGTATGCCAATGTGTAGGCACAGGTTTTCTCTGCCTTAGGATAAACCTTTCTCAACAGATGGACTTAGTACACAAGTTATCTCCTCATTCACTACATCTCTGACCATCTCATGGACACTGGAGAGGCCTTTGACAGCTACTGGCTACACCATCTCCTACTCCAACACTAACAACACTGACTGTTTCACTGACTCCAGAAGTGGTATAACTACTAGTGGGACATCATATCAACTGACTGGTCTTGAGGAGGGAACTCAGTATTCTATCACTGTCACTGCCACTCTGACTGGAGGAAGGACTGAACAAGATACTGTCACAGCCACAACAAGAACTGCTGGTCAGTCTATCTCTCAGAGTCTCTTCTCTCCTTCATTCTGAACCTTTCTCACTCACAGTTCCATCTGCCCCTCCCTCTTCTGTGAGGTTGTCAGTGGTCAGTTCCACTAGTATCAACGTCAGGTGGGGGCCAATGGGACTGCAGGCATCGAAATGGAAGATAACAAGCTACTATGTGAGGTATGGGGAGGAAGGAGGTGGTCAGAACCACAGGTTTTCCTCTGGAGACTCCAGTGGAGGAATGGACACACTCAGCAGACTGACTAAACAGACAGTCTATACTGTGCAAGTGGCAGCAAGGACCAGTGCTGGTATTGGAGTCTACAGCCAACCACAGAATATTGAGACTCCTGATAGTGAGCATTCACTTTCTGTTTCAATACTTTGAATGATAATTGTGTATGTAGATGTTTTTCTAAGTCTGAATGGAGCTGTCATTCCTGATCATGGCTATGTGGATATCAGAAATATTGGCTTGAGTGACAACAATGCCTTACTCTGTAATACTAACCTTCGTGGTTTTCCTACTTCAGGAGGCTGGTATGCACCAGATAGAACAAGAGTTATCAGAAACAGTGGGTATAAGTAGTGAGACTGAAGAGGACCATTGGTATAACTACACCAGAGGGGATTACTGGTGTTCAGTAGAGGATGCTGCATACACACTTCAGACTGTCTATGTTGGACTGTACAACACTGGAGGAGGTATATAACATTGTTTTTTTGAATGCTGGCACTCTCTTGTTTGTATACTCAGGGCATCTTGTTTTGTCTGGTGACATTACTTTCATTCTCCATACTGACAATTCATTCATCCTCACCTGTATCTCCACTGGTGGACCTGCTACCAATGTCACTTGGACCAGAGACTCCACCACTGTCACCCAAGGAATTCAGACTGTGTTGAATGATGGAGTGACTGCACAGTACACCCACACTCTGACAGATAGAACAGCAGGACTCTACACATGTGTAGTAGCTAACAATGTTTCAACAGAATATGTTAATGCATTCCCCACAGATTCCTTCTTTCAACTTCGTTTGGGTAAAGTTCCCACTTCTTGTTCTGAAGAAATTGTAAGTTCCTTCCTATGTTATGCTCTATAGTTTATAGAAGACTCTTCTTTTCTTTGTTACAGAGTTCAGAGAGGTCCCTGAAACTGGAGCACATTACTGCTGCAGTAGTGAAGGAGTTAAAGTCATCTTGTTCAGAGTGTGGGCCAGAAATGATAGACAACCAGCTATTTGTCTGCTATCCAGAGTCTCCGTCGTTCCTGACGTATCGAGCCAGACTGGAGGGAACCTCTGAGAGGGACAGTGGCTCCCTCGTCTCTCTGATAGAGGCCTGGGTGAGAGGAGGCGGGGCCAGCCTCGTCCTGACTGGAGTACAGATGAGTCTGGACTCAAGCTGTGCAGTAGCCATCTCTTCTCTCGATGAGCCTGAGTGCTCTCCTTCTCACACTCCTACTGCCACTTCATCTCCTTCCACTGACATGCCTGCTGTCGAGAGAAGCAGTGATGAAGGGCCTGCACAAGTTTCAGATGCTATAATCGGAGGAATTGTGGCAGTTGTTATAGTTCTTATCATTACTATTGCTGTCATGACCATTATTATTCTGGTCTTAAGGAATCGCCGTGGAGAAGTTTCACCGAAGAACATTTCTGACAAAAAGTATGATTGTGACGTGTGTCAGTCTATCAAGTTATGATGCCATAGCTATATTACACTACCATTTTTGCAGTATTGTATGAATCACTATGTGTGTTAACATTTCATCTGTGCAGGTATGGATCAGCAATAACTGCAAGTGGTGATATTCGCACCTCAACCAACGAGGCCTATGGGAAGGTGGGGGGAGGACAGAGAGAAGAGGGATATGAGCTGGTGGACATCTCTCATGGACCTCGTCCTCCTCCAGCTAAACTGGAGGAGATGTATGAGGTTCCCTTGTCCTCTGCCCCTCCCCCCAGTCAGCCCCTCCCACCCATCCCTCTCCCTCATACTGATGCTGACACTGAGGAGAAAGACACTGCTGTCTATGATGTCATTCCTGGAGATATGTGACTCTACATTCACGTGCCATGGCGTGAATTTTGACTGCACTTGTCACAATAGTTTTCTGTTGCTCAGTTCACAACTCTATGATCGATGCACAGAGCGCACGCGCAATAAGCCGCGCGCTCCCGGAAGCGCGTTTGGTATAATTACACGGCTCAGCTTCGTACATTTTCACTCTGCGATGGATTCGAGATTTGTGCTTGGGTTGAGTCTCCTCTGTAGTCTGGAGGTCGGCTGTCAGACTTTCCCTTATGTCTCCTTTTCCATGGGAGCTGGGCTACCTAACCATAGTTATGTAGACCTTGAAACAGTGGGGACAAACAATGGAGCCAGTGTTTGGTGTAACACTGATCTGATGACATGTTGCGGAGGTAAAGTCCTCATCGTGGACAATGGTATTTTCCCTGATGGTGTAGCTGCAGACAAATGGAGATATTTATGTGGCTGAAGAACAACAGAGAGTTGAACTACGTCGCAGTAATAGTGCTACTTCTCCAACTGGTATATATCATTGTGACATTCCAACCAATGCTGTTCATGATGATACAGACATCTCAGTGAGAGCCACAGTCTATGTGGGACTGTATACCATACTGAGGTAAATTTGTTAGCTAAGCGTATCTAAAAATATGTTACACACTCTGCAAGCAAATTGCTGACCATTTAGATGCATAAAATCCTGCAAAATCCTGTACTTATAAGTATGGTAGCTACAATGACGAAAGACAATGGTAAGGCTTTCTTCTGACAATAGGAGGGGGCATCTCAATATCAGGAGGAGTGACATTTGACCCAGTCCAGCTGACCCTCACCTGTATCTCCACTGGTGGACCTGCTACCACTGTCACTTGGACCAGAGACTCCACCACTGTCACCCAAGGAACCCAGACTGTGTTGAATGACCCAGTGACTGCACAGTACACCCACACTCTGACTGTGACTACTCTAGGAGTGTATAATTGCACTGTGTCTAATAACAAGCCCTCTACTGCATCAGCTAAGATCGCATTAGGTATTAAACTTATATCCATTTTTCAATCACAAGCAGAGCTGAAAATTTTCAGGTCCATCTGATGTGACAGCAGTCCAGGATGGTCCTACTAGTATCAGAGTTAGCTGGACTCCTCCCTCACAACCGGTTGGTATCACTGGCTATCTGCATCTCTTACACTGGAGGAAGCAGTGTGAATATTACTGGTGAAGATAGCTACAGACTAACTCAACTTACTAATGGAGAGACTTATACCATTACTATAAGAGCCACATCAACGATTTTAAGTGAAAGTGTTCATAGAGCTGATGTTCCCTTGGGTAAGTACAATAATATAAACTGCTGGTATGCAAATAATGAGGTTTTTCGCAGTTCCATTTCCAGCTCCATCTCTGCAAGTGTCTTCAGTCACCGAGACTACCATCACCATCACTGGTAGTGTTCCCACTAGCTCAGTGGTGACTGGGTTTATGGTCCAATGGAAAAGAGACATGTCAGTTGGATGTTCCAATAGGAATCAGCAAAGTATTACTGTAAATCAAGGTTTTAGTGGTTCATACAGAATAACTGGACTAGAACCAGGGAATAGGTACACCATTACTGTGAGAGTCTTCAATGCAGCTGGGAGTGCTCCAGTCAGTTATGCTGTAACTACAACAACTGAGGAATCAGGTAAGAGGCTCAAACAATAATGTGTACCTACCCTGTTATTCATTGTTGTTCTACACAGATCCTACAGGAGGTCCCAGCTCAGTCAGAAGTGGTACAGCCACTGCCAGTAGTATAACTGTCCGTTGGCAGCCAGTGTTATGTCTTGACCGTAATGGAGAGATAACTGGTTACATAGCACAGGCTGTGAGAAATGGAATGGTAGAAGAAACTGCTAGTGTCGGTGGAGTGCTAGACAGGCTACAATCTCTGGATTGTCTCCATCAACCCTGTACTCTGTGCAAGTGGCAGCACATGAATGGTGCTGGTACTGGACCATACAGCTGGTGTATATGTCAGGACTAATGGTGAGTTTAGGGCTCAAAAGTAAAGTATTATGAGTGGAATTAGTGACTGGAGTCTCAATGATCAGTGAGGGGTTGAGAATGTTTTGACAGTGTAGGCAAAAAGCTAAGGGTCTACTAACTGCCGAGACATGAAGGCATGTCCACTAGGCTGTGTAGACAACATCCATTACCTACACAAAACACTTCTGACTTTATATGCCAGTTTTGTATGCCAGTGGGTAATAGGCACAGGTTTTCTCTGCCTTAGGATAAACCTTTCTCAACAGATGGACTTAGTACACAAGTTATATCATCCTATACATCTCTGATCATCTCATGGACACTGGAGGAGACTTTGACAGCTACTGGCTACATCATCTCCTACTCCAACACTAACACTAACTGTTTCACTGACTACAGAAGTGGTATAACTACTAGTGGAACATCATATCAACTGACTGGTCTTGAGGAGGGAACTCAGTATTCTATCACTGTCACTGCCACTCTGACTGGAGGAAGGACTGAACAAGATACTGTCACAGGCACAACAACAGCTGCTGGTCAGTCTATCTCTCAGTCCACTCATTTCAACCTTTCCCACTCACAGCTCCGTCTGCCCCTCCCTCTTCTGTGAGGTTGTCAGTGGTCAGTTCCACTAGTATCAATGTCAGGTGGGGGCCAATGGACTGCAGGCAGTGGAATGGAGAGATAACAGGTTACACAGTGAGGTATGGGGAGGAGGGAGGTGATCAGAGCCACAGGTTTCTCTCTGGAGACTCCAGTGGAGGAATGATCACACTCAGTACACTGACTAAACAGACAGTCTACACAGTTGAAGTGGTAGCAAGGACCAGTGGTGGTACTGGAGTCTACAGCCAACCTCAGAATATTGAGACTCCTGATAGTGAGCATTCACTTTCTGTTTCAATACTTTGAATGATAATTGTGTGTAGATGTCTTTCTCAGTCTGAATGGAGCTGTCATCCCTGATCATGGCTATGTGGATATCAAATATAGTGGCTCCAGTGACAACAATGCCCTACTATGTAATACTAACCGTCCTGGTACTCCTACTTCAGGAGACTGGTATGCACCAGATGGTACTAGAGTAGATGGTACTAGTGTTCCAGGGGTTACCAGAAACAGAGGCCCTATGGTAGTGAGACTTAAGAGGAACACTGGTACTGCACTAGAGGGGATATATTGGTGTTCAGTACCAGATGCAGCATCCACACCTCAGACTGTCTATGTTGGACTGTACAACACTGGAAGAGGTAATGTTTGGTTTCTGAATGTACATTATACTGTAACTCTCTCTATACTCAGGGCATCTAGCATTGTCTGGTGGCATTATTTTCACCCTCCATAAGAAATAGAAGGATCCTACACTCACACATTGTTAGTGACAGACAGAATAAAAGGATCCTACAAATGTACAGTAGCTAATGAGTTTTCAGAAGTTGAAGCAGAGTTGATTGTACAAGGTGAGACTGATTATATTTCATGGAATTACTGAATTATTTATATTAATGATTACACCAGCTCCCTCTCCTCCATCTAATGTGGGAGTATCTCAGAATGGACTGAACAGTCTACTGGTGACCTGGACACCATCAGCAGGACCCAATGTTACTGGCTACACTATCTACTACCAGCAAATAGATGGAAGACAAAATGGCTCAGTGAAAGCCGTAGAGACAGATACTAGCATCGTCATCACTGGACTAACACTAGGAGCAAACTTTTCTATAAGTGTAGTGACTAATTCCAGTACACTACCAAGTATTGTCACCTATGGGCCAAATGTCACCATACAGCAAAAAGGTTTGTGAAACACCTGGACATTAGCATAATAATGCACACTTTTATGTGAGCTGATGCATGTGCTAACTAACTGGGCATAACATGCACTTTTCATAATTATATAGCCTGTGACGAATTGTTGTTCACTCTTTTAGCTAGGACATTATCTAAAACATTCGGAAGCATACCTGACCTGTTTTGCTTGCAGTTGCCTATACTGTGGAAAACTTTGAGGTAATTTCAGTATCGGAGACCTCTCTCACATTCTCCTGGAGCCAGCCCAGCACTGGGGCCCACCTCACCACTGGCTACAACCTGACATGTGTCCCTCTCCTGACTGGGATCCCATTCCCCTCAGTCTCTTCCCACTGTCGGCACCAACCCTCACCTCAGCCACAATGTCTGGACTCTTCTCTGGAGTTCCATACAACTGCAGCATCTCCACCATATCTGACAGAGGATCCTCTCTCCCTGCCTCCCTCTACATCACTACCAATGAGTCTGGTATTTACCTATACACACACACTGAACACACAAACACCATTGTTGGAAGGAGAGGATTGTGGCAGTGAGCCCTTTTTGGGCATTCTCTTTCTTGTGTACTTGTAGCTCTATGTGCACAAAAAAGTTTATTCACGTGACTTCCATTTCTCAGCATTGTACGTGTACTATGTAACCCCATTACTTTCACGATGACAGTATATAATTCCCTCAGCTCCATCAGGATCTCCAGAGATGTTAGATGCAGTGCCTGGAGAGAGAGAGAAGTGGAGTTCTCCTGGTCTCCTCCTCCTGTCACCCAGCGTAATGGAGTCATCACCAGCTACACTATCTCCTGCTCCCCCTCCCCCTCCTCCCTCCCTCACTCCCCCACCTCCCAGTCTGGACCTCACACAGTGGCCGGCTTCTCTCCCAACACTCACTACTCCTGTTCTCTGGTGGCCAGTAACACTCGGGGCTCTGGACCTCCTGCCAACACCTCATTCAACACTCAACAAGACTGTAAAATTCAGTTGATATTAGTTTCAGAATATGTTAATGCTTTCCCCACAGATTCCTTCTTTCAACTTCGTTTGGGTAAAGTTCCCACTTCCTGTTCTGAAGAAATTGTAAGTTCCTTCCTATGTTATGTTAAAGATTCTTCTTTCTTTGTTACAGAGTTCAGAGAGATCCCTGAAACTGGAGCACATTACTGCTGCAGTAGTGAAGGAGTTAAAGTCGTCTTGTTCAGAGTGTGGGCCAGAAATGATAGACAACCAGCTATTTGTCTGCTATCCAGAGTCTCCGTCGTTCCTGACGTATCGAGCCAGACTGGAGGGAACCTCTGAGAGGGACAGTGGCTCCCTCGTCTCTCTGATAGAGGCCTGGGTGAGAGGAGGCGAGGCCAGCCTCATCATGACTGGAGTACTCATGACCGTGGACTCCCACTGCTCAGTGGCCATCTCTTCTCTCAACGAGCCTGAGTGCTCCACTGACATGCCTGCTGTTGAGAAAAGCAGTGATGAAGAGCCTGCACAAGTTTCAGATGCTATAATCGGAGGAGTTGTGGCAGTTGTCATAGTTCTTATCATTGCTATTACTATTGCCATTGTTGTTCTCATCCTCAAGAATCGCCGTGGAGAAGTTTCACTGAAGAACAATTCTGACAAAAAGTATGTGTGGTGTGTGAAGTACAGTCTATCAAGTTATATTTACTGGCATACACTAGGAGTATTGCCTGAAACATTTTGTGTTGTGAAGCATAAATGAATCACTCTGTGTGTTAACATTTCATCTGTGCAGGTACAGGTCGGCAAGTGGTGATATTCACACCTCAACCAACGAGGCATATGGGAAGGTGGGGGGAGGACAGACAGAAGAGGGATATGAGCTGGTGGACATCTCTCATGGAGAACCTCCTCCTCCTCCAGCTAAACTGGAGGAGATGTATGAGGTTCCCTCGTCCTCTGCCCCTCCCCCCAGTCAGCCCCTCCCCACCATCCCTCTCCCTCATACTGATGCTGACACGGAGGAGAAAGACACTGCTGTCTATGATGTCATTCCTGGAGATATGTGACTCTACATTCATGTGTAATGGTGTGAATTTGACTGCACTTGTAACAATAGTTTTCTGTAGCTATAGCTCACGATGATTGCTTGCGCAGAAGGAGCGCTCGCGCAATAAATCGCACGCCGCGCGCGGAAACAAGCGTTTTGTATAATTCCACAGCTCAGCTTCATACATTTTCACTCTGCGATGGATCGGAGATTTGTGCTTGCGTTGAGTCTCCTCTGTAGTCTGCAGGTTTGCTGTCAGACTGTCCCTTACCCTTATGTCTCCATATCCATGGGAGCTGGGCTACCTAACCATAGTTATGTAGACCTTGCAATAGTGGGGATAAGTGATAGCACCAGTGTTTGGTGTAACACTGATCTGGAGACTTGTTGCAGAAATGAAGATGGTTTTCATCGTGGACAATGGGTTTTCCCTAATGGTGTAGCTCTGCAGACAATTGAAGATATTTATGTGGTTGAAGAACAACAGAGAGTTGAACTACGTCGTGCAAACCTTGCTTCTCAAACTGGTATATATCGTTGTGAGATTCCAACCAATGCTGTCCATGATGATACAGACATCTCAGTGAGAGCCACAGTGTATGTAGGACTGTATACTAGTGCAGGTAAAATTTGTTAGCCAGGAAATTGTGGTAGCTTAGCTACTGACCAAAATAAGATGCCAAGGCTTTCTTTTAATAATAGGAGGGAGCATCTCAATATCGGAGGAGTGACATTTGACCCTGACCAGGGTACCCTTACCTGTATCTCCACTGGTGGACCTGCTACCACTGTCACTTGGACCAGAGACTCCACCACTGTCACCCAAGGAACCCAGACTGTGTTGAATGATCCAGTGACTGCACAGTACACCCACACTCTGACTGTGACTGATTTGGGAGCATACACATGTACTGTGTCTAATTCCAGGCCATCATCTGCATCAGCTAACATCACATTAGGTATAATAATTATCTAACCTATTCCTCTTTATTGTAATTTCACTTCAAGTTTCAGATCCTTCGCCTCCCACTAGTGTGACAGCTGTCCAGAGAGGACCAACAAGTATTGAAGTAACCTGGAACCGTCCTGTTTCTCCATTGAATGGTATCACTGGCTATGAAATCTCCTACTCTGGGGGATCTGCAGGCAGTGTGAATGTTGCTGGTGGAAGTACTAACAGCCACACACTGACTGGTCTTACTAATGGAAGGACCTATACCATATCAATTGTAGCCACATCATCAACAGACCTAGTCAGTGAAAGTGTTGCTACTACCGCTGTTCGCTTGGGTAAGCAGGAGTAATACCAACATTTACTATTTTTCAGAACTGATTTTTCCCCACAGTTCCATCTGCTCTAGTTCTGCATACATCTCCAACAGCTACAGACACTACCATCACTATTGCTGGTAGTGCTCCCAGTGGCTCAGTGGTGACTAGGTTTATGGTCCATTGGCAGAGAGACACTTCAGTTGGTTGTTCCAATATAAATCAGCAAAGTTTTACTGTGAATCAAGGCTTTAGTGTTCAACAGAAATAACTGACTAGAGCCAGGAATAGGTACACCATTACTGTGACAATCTTCAATGCAGCTGGCCCTGCTCCAGTCAGTAATGCTGTAACTGCAACAACTATGCAGACAAGTAAGAGGCTCAGTCAATATTATAATACTTATCCCTGTTGTTCATTGGTTGTTATACACAGATCCATACCGACGGTCCTACCTAGTAAGAAGTGGTCAGCATGCTCGTAGTATAAACTGTCCGTTGGCAGTGCAGTAGTGTCTTGTCTGACCGTAAATGGAGAGATAATGGTGGTACAGAGCAAGGCTGTGAGAAATGGAATGGTAAAAGGAATGTAGTGTCAGTGGTGCATGCAACGACAGGCTTACAATCTATGGATTGTCTCCATCAACCCTTGACTCTGTTGCAAGTGGCGCAATGAATGTGCTGGTGCCT
>CASHTH010001428.1:0-20269 GCA_030341885.1 Geodia barretti | reverse complement strand
GTGAAGAGTGTAGGGCAGTGTAGCAGTGATATAGACACAAAAGAGAATCCAGGACAATACACTTTAAAGTGGAATGTGTTTATTAGTCTTTATGTCTGTGTAAGCTGCAAGAAAGAGTGTTTGTAGTGAGTTTCACTGTAATAACTGGTACATACTATAGCAAACTCTCCAATCTGTATTCTGTCCATTCTGTGACATACACTGCCAGCAGTGGCCGTCCTCATGAGCTAAGCCAGTGCGACTGCTGGTGCAGGATACATCAAGGCGAACAGGAAAAAAGATGCTTGTCGTCAACACTGAACTATGAACTCTACCCACCTCATGGTGTGACTGGAGTGTGAAAATGGAGGTGTTGGACTCAATGTCAAACACCTGTACCTCCCCGGACGCCAAACCCACTGCCAGGTGGGCTCCATTTGGAGAGTAGCTCAGTCCCGTCACCGCTAGCTCTGTGTGTCAGTAAGAAACCCAGCATTCAATGGTGTGCTACAGGCACTTGTTAATTTCCTTCACTTTTTGAGGTAGTAAATTTGTAGAGCAAATCCCCGGTATCCGGTTCCCAGATGCACAAGTTTTCGTGACACCCAACTGCTAGTTGTCTGCAGATAAAGAAAGAAAATGTGGGGTTGATGGTGCGGAAACAAGAGGTGCTATAGTTATGTTAGTTATGTTGTCTCACCGTCCACATGGAGAGAAAGTGGTGTGTACAGTAACTGAGAGACCACCTCTACCTGCAAAATAACATCAAGATGTTTTAGCTTGGTTTCAGTATACATGTTCCATCAAGGTTAACATTGTACTGTGTGAACCCAAGGACATAAGCTAAGTCAGCACATTGTATATACCCAAGGGTCAGCAGTACTGCACATTGTGTACTGCGTAAGCTAAGCAAACGGTGAGTTACCTGCATCAAAGATTTGGTGGACCTTCCCCTCCTTCCAGTTGTAGAGATGGACAGTCTTGTTCCCCTGAGGCTCAAACAGAGACCCAGGCTGGAGGCCCACTGCTATCCACGGGTGCTCTCTTGACCGCGACACACTCAGACTGTCACAGCAAAAGAATGGGGGGGAAGGAGTTAGTACACCATTGCTGGTACAGCTAAAACTTTACGCCTGCTTTTGATGGATAATGCCAGTAGCATTTTATGCAGCTTTGTCTCACTACACATATTTAACCAACAAAGTAGTTGCTGACCTGTGAATGATGCCAGGCTGTGGGGTGTCTTTAGAGACCCCGACCTCCAGTCTTGTCTGAGGTTGGACGGGGAGACCGGCCTGTGGGGTCATGGGTGGCCACACCTTCACCACGTGACCCTCCACCGAGGCCGTCGCCAGCACCCCCTCCGCTCCAAATGACGCAAAATGTAGCGGAGGATCCTGGGTATTACACAACATTGCATAATGCACGGTTAAAGGAGCACTTTGAATAAGAAGTAAAGAAGCACATAGTGGAGTATGTAGGCCACACAATTACACCTAAGAATAGATTCTTCTCTCGAAACGTCTTCGTAGGAGACATCAACTTACTGTGAGGCTCTCATCTTCCTGGGAGTCATCGGCAACTATCCTCCGCTGACCGGGATAACCCAGACTGTTGAGGGTGACAAAGGTCGAGGAGACCACAAGATGCTCCGCCCATTTCTCAACCCCCAGCACCGAGTCCTGCTGCCGCACCCTCTGTTTCACACTCAGCTCCTCCTCACCCATCTCCCAGAATGTCGCCTGTGGCACAATTGTAATGGTATGTGTGAAGGGCCTAAACTACTGGAGTATAGGCCTGCAGGTCTCTATTGGTGTGCATACAGTGGCTAGCTGTGCACTCACGTGGCAGTCTCTGGAGCCGGAGACCAGGGTGTTGGAGTCAGTGAAGACGAGTGAGGTGATCATGAGGTGTCGGGGTGGGGTATAGGAGTGGAGTAGGGAGTAAGGCCGCACCTCCTCCGGTATCAACCTCTGCAATACACTCATCACCTGCACCAGACACCACACACAATGGATACTGTATCTCGCCCTTTCTTTCACTGTCCCAGAGCCTATGCTTTTTTTTACTGTCGCCATCCCAATTTTTCCCAGGGCTATGTGTGTATCTTGGAAAGCGGATTACGTGCAGAATGAAAGCATTTGCCAGACACTGCGTGCTAAAGAGAAAAGGGTTAACAGTTCGTGTGCTACTGAAAAGGGGACTCTACAGCCTTGTGCCTTCATGAAAAATTGACCATCCACCCATAGCAAAAATGAGTGCATGTTATTGTACGTACCTCTTCGTGTCCCTCGTTGTAGGCCAGGTCATAGGGAGTGGCATTGTGGTTGTCACGGGGACAAGGGTCAGCTCCGCCTCCCACCAACAGGGTCTCGACGATGGAGGCGTGGCCAGAGGAGGCGGCCTCGTGGAGAGGAGTTCTGTAGTTCTCTCCTGCAGTGTTCACCTGAGCCCCTCTGTAGAGATTGGCAGAAATGATGCGACACGTTTAACGTTTTTGCATCAGACTGCTAATGTGATGGAAATAACTATGGTTTGTGGTGCGGGTGTCAAAGTAAGGAAGTCATTATGATTTCACATTCTTAGTAAAATGAGAGGATAGCTTCTCACTTCTGAAGCAGTTTCTCGACGATGTGGAGGTGTCCGTTGCGGCAGGCCTGCCAGAGAGCGGTGTTCCCCCGTGAGTCAGCCTGGTCCACGTCAACGTTGTACGCCAGGAGTAGATCGACGACGTCAGAGCAGCCTCTCTCGCAGGCCAGGTGGAGGACGGAGGCCCTGTTGAGGGGCTCCGTGGCTGACGGGTCTGCTCCGTGCTCCAGTAGACACTCCATTGCCTGTTGAACACACAGACACAGAGTAGAGAATAAGTTTGGTGCACCCTCCCTATGTCATACATGTACAGTCAACAAGTCAACTAACATGGGAGCTATGCGAAGGTGATTAGAGTCATGGTTACAAACAGATAACTGATGCAAGGGACTGAGGGCTACTGAAGCTGAAAAGGTTTTGACTGGGATATCGGGAGTGTATGACACAAACACATACACATAGAGTATGTACATAAGTACACGTGCAATGAGACAGGTGGCCCGGGGGAATGTTGTCTGTTGCTTTCTTTCCCACGTTAACTCTCTCTCTCTCTCTCTACTTCCTCTTCCTTCCTACTTTAGTTTAGTGGAGCGAGCTAGTTTCTCTAGATTCTATCCCAGTGATATAATTGAAGGGTCTTACCTGGTAGTGGTCGTTGAGGAAGGCAAGGAAGAGAGGTGTGTAGGAGCTAGCATTGAATGTCAGCTCCTCAAGATCAGCCAGTACAGAGCCATTCAGCATGTCCCATATAGCAGCCACATTACCATCCTGTGGGTGCATACACCAGTATAGCATGGTTTGCATCGAACATCATGTGTCCAGAGCATACAGTAAGTTAGACAGTAACAGTTGTGAGTGGGAAAGTGGAAGAGTAGAAATTGGTCTCAGGTTGAACGGTGGTGGGTTTACTTACTCTGCATGCTCTGTGTAGAGGACTGTAGTCCTCAATGGTTCGTCTCCTCCTGAGGGTGGAGTCAGGTCCTAGTGGCAACATGCTTTGCTGAAGAGAGAGAGAGAGGAGGAAGAAAGGAAAGAAGAAGGGGGTAGAGGATGAGGGGAGATCGAGGAGGGGAAAGGAGTAACGTGTATGTGGGTTGAAGGTCAAAGCAGGAACAAAGACAATTCAATTAGAGTTGTTTGTCGTGGTCATCTCCGCCATTGGCAGTGCCTGCCTGGACTCCAGCCTACACCAGACCATGTGGGGAAGAGGCTGACCAAACAACCACTCACGCACAACACCCCACATATAATAATATGAATACTGCCACCCTGTTATGTCACCGTCCAACCCATACAGCATGTGGTACAGTAGACTATACATCCTCCCAGAGGTGTTGTAGGTACAACTAAACACATGGTGTACTGGTGAACCTTGCCCAGTCATTTCCACAACAGAAGACTTAGTCCCCCTGGATTAAGCCCACACACTCACTACATGCAGCAATATAACTTAGCACCCAGGAATGCACTATACACTCCCCCACACTCTCCATGCTCCCAGACTTTATTGCTATCTCAACACACCATAGTAAAATGAGCTTACATGCACAACTCACAGAGCCAGTGGATGCTCAGCCTGCATGTGACCAAATGAAGTAACTGCTCCAGAGCAACGCTATGTACATATGCTAGTGCCCATGGCCAGCGTGAAAGGCTACATATATAGACACAGTTCTGCTGTTTTGCCTGGTGAATAGGAAGTTTTATTCCCAACCTATCAGCTCCTAGTCCCAATGGAACAACTTCCCCCAGTCACACACACATACACACACGATGACTCACGGGATTTCCTCTCTTGTCCAAAATGCAGCAACTCTAAATAAACTCTTTCGTTTCATGGGCTATTCACTTCGATCGCATGCATGAAGATAGCTAGTCTTAGCTCCAAAGTACCAGCTGGCCTGCCTGGCTATAGTGAAAAGCCTGGTCAGCTCCGACCATTCATATAGAGCATTCAACCCATACAATGAGCCATTGGACTGTCTACAATGAAACACACAGACACAGGAGTGTGTGTGTGAGCTAGGAACATGTGTAGTCTCTGGGTGTGTATAGGCCGGCCCCAATTCAAGGAAACACTCATCGACAGACTGAATCTGCTGGCACTGCAGAACCACTACAGCCTATCAGTCTGTGAGCATGGATGTGGATGGCTTTCAAAGAACCTACATATGTATCCCTAGCTCCACTGCTATCTCACATACACCTATCCCTAGCTCCACTGCTTATCTCACATACACCTATCCCTAGCTCCACTGCTATCTCACATACACCTATCCCTAGCTCCACTGCTATCTCACATACACCTATCCCTAGCTCCACTGCTATCTCACATACACCTATCCCTAGCTCCACTGCTATCTCACATACACCTATCCCTAGCTCCACTGCTATCTCACATACACCTATCCCTAGCTCCACTGCTATCTCACATACACCTATCCCTAGCTCCACTGCTATCTCACATACACCTATCCCTAGCTCCACTGCCATCTCACATACACCTATCCCTAGCTCCACTGCTATCTCACATACAAAGCACAACTGTGGAGTACAGATGTACGTACGATAGCTAAGACTATTGGATCTTGAGTGTACTAGGAAAGTAACGTATCAAGGAGTGTAGATCCCATTGTATGGTGCTAGAATGCGTAGAGCCATTGTATGGTGCTAAACATTACTAGAGAAGTAACCATAACTATGGAGTACATGAGGATCCACATGAGTAGATAATGTCTAGTGGTGGGCATAATGTACTCACTCTGGGTTTGAGTTGAGGGCTGTTGGAGGAGTTTGATGTGTTGGAGACTTTGGAGAGTCTGTGTAGGGAATGTGTCGGAGTGGAGTTTGTCGGAGTCGGAGTATCGGGGTAGTTGAACCTCCTCACGTTCACCAGGGGAGATGGCGGGAGGGGCATCGACGCTCGCTGTGTGGGGGGGGAGGGAACACACTATCACCTATTGCCATCGGGGATGTATATGGAGCAAAGGGAAAGACTGGTGCATTCGGAAGCACTACTATGTATATAGTGCCATTCAGCACATCCTCTCCTGTGTATATATGTGTACCTTTGCAATGTCGTCTGCACTCTGGCTGGCTGGGATCTTCTGTTTCCTCAGCTGCACCTCCTGGTAGGAGGAGGCCAGAGGATGGACCTGGTCTCCGTCCTCCTCCTCGTCCATCTCTCCTCCGATCCCCGGAGGAGAACTCATGTTCCTCGCCGTCCTATTCGGGTCAGCGATGGCCTTCAGAGTGTCTTCCAGGTCCTGGGGCACGTCCCCCTCATGGTTCTCCTTCCTCTCCTCTGCTACTTTGCCATCTGGCTCTATTGGTTAGGGAGGAAAAGAAGAAAAGAATGGTTAGTGCAGGAAGGAGAGGGATAAAGGAGGAGGGGGAAGAAGGAAAGGTGGGAGAGGAAGGCTAAATGGTGAAACTCTTTGGCTCTGTTTGTACCAAAACACCGCCCTCAACGCCCCTTGCCGTGTGTCTGCAAACACACACACACACACACTCTCCTGCCCACTCAATACTATGTCCACATTATGACATCATCATTCATCAATTCCAAATATCCGACATAATCCTCCAGAGACTTGAGCATGCACTATACCAGCACATGCCACAGGGGCTCCAGGTCCGCAGTACACCAGTAAGGGAAAGGTCCACAGTACAGTTTGTTACCTGCCCAAACTGGCCTGGTATGATAAGATAACTACATGCCATGGAGACAGTTTTCATAGGCTTTACTACTCACTCACTGTGCCCACTGCTTAGCAGATGTGTTTGAAGGTGGCTCTATATACATACATGTACATACTATGGTGCACTGAGGCACACTTGTGAGGTGTTGAATGTGAAGGTATAGTGGAATGGGTTTGTTTACCTCCAGTCCCCTCCCTGGCAGAGGGTCCCCTGAGGACCTCATCACTGCTAGCAGCAGCAGGAGGAGGAGGAGGGAGAGGTGCGGGTGCCACCTGGTCCGTCAGCGGAGACAGAACGTTGCCCTTCCCATGGCTCCAGCTGCGACCAGGACGCATTCCTTCCTCTGCGTCCCCGGTGATGACCTGTGAACTCGGCCGAGAGCTCCCCGTGCTGGTCCCCTTCCCGCTATCTGTGGATCAGAAAAAATTTCCCAATAGTAATTCATTCTACCTCAACATTGATCACATGTGACCTCCTGCGTAAAAAACACACTACTGTAGTTGTAGGTCTTCCGCCCCTACCAATGAACATCTGCTCTCACACCCCCACTCACACACAACATGTGCCGTTGGTCGGTTGGTACACAAGTAATACATTCTTGACTCGACATTACATATGTCAAAGGCAGTACTACGTAAATGCTGGGATCAGCCACGGCAGCGGAATTTTTCAGTGGTGTTGCAATAGTAGCTCAGAGTGACCAGCTCTTTAAATGTGATTATATAAGACAGTGTTTGTTACCAGTGGCTGCATGTCTTAGCAGAGGCACTGGAATACTAGTGTTTGTGCCATATTTGGATGCAAAGCAGTATACATACAGTGGGTGAACTAGAAGCGCTATAGGAGGGGATTAGAGATGCATGAACGAACTCTGTTATAGGAGTTGACAATTTGAAAATTGAAAGTGCAGCAGTCGTATGGGTGTTTACTAGCTCTGCGTTCATACGTACTCTGTAGGGACCCCACCCAGCACTGCCATGCAAACAAACTACACAGTAGTAAGAGAGTTTGGTCTCAGACAGGGCAGTGGTTTTGATGAGCCTAGCAAAAAATTGGTTGTGACTGGCATTCTTGAGACTGTTAGCCTCCCACTCACTAGGGAGTACCAGTGAACACATCTGTATGTATGTAGTCCCTCCACTGACTGGGGAACTCTCTCCAAGGACACCTCTGTAGCGTATGTCTAGCTAAGCTGAGCAATTCTGGAGTTATCATTCCGTTCACCTAATACGCACTAAGATCAAGCCCTGACTGTATCTGTATGATTGCTGAGATGTACATGGAGGCTTTGTGTACCTAGCTCTACCATATGTGATGGAGGGTGCATGGATTGCTATGCATGACTAAGGACTGTATAGGGGAGTGGGTATTGGAGGAAGGAGATGGTGCGTGTGACTGACCCTCGGAGGGAGAGGGAGAGGAGGCTCTCTTGCCTTCTTCTCGGTCGGCCGGCAGGTCACTGCTCCATGCCTGAGGTGGCTTCCTTCGAACCTCCTCTATTTCCTTCAGCTGCAGAGAGGCAGTGAGAGAGAAAGAGAGAGAGAGGAGAGGGAGGGAAGGGGGTAAGGATGACGGTTCAAAGCGTCAGGTTGGTCACTTACCGGCTCAAATCTCTCCTGTCTCCGTCCAAGTGGTCGAAGCCCATTGTGCTTCTCTTACCACCACTCATGACGACCTTCTTTGGACTGCACCAACACACAACACACACACGTACAAAACTACAGTTAGTCACTACCTGCCACACACCACTCTCACACACACCGCCATTTGCTGGGATTTTGAAATTTCCCAGCACACCCTGCACTAAAATTGCTGCCATTTTGGCAATCCCCACCAAACCGGGCTTGGCATCATAATAAACAGCTAGTAAAACTGGTAGTGGGTGCATGATATGTATAGTTCCTGAACACAGGCTACAGTAATAAGTACAGAAGTGAGAAGTTGAAAGAGAGAGGGGGAAGGGAATGCACTCACTCTGGTTTGGATCGAACGGGAGCGATGAGAGTGAAGGAGCGGACGCGGGGCGACTCCTGTGGACTCTCGCTGCCCGAGATCTTCCCGTGGTCGTCCGACCTCAGTAATCCCTCGCTCCCGTCCCACGTCCCGTAGCACCCTCCTCCGTCTCCTCCGGCCATCGTGAAATCTGCAAACGTGTCGGCACGAGGCTTTCTCCTACCGCCAAGCTCACCACCACCACCACCGCTGTCGAAATCTTCGAAGATGCTCATTGTCCTCGCAGCCTGTGGAGTCCTCGGAGGAGCTGTGGGTGTGTGTGTGCGGTTGATAAAAAAAATAAATGCTCCGCTTTTTTTCATGTGCAGCCGAAGTACATTATCGAAAGAAAGAGTGCAGCTTTCCTTGATTCAAGCATAATTAGAGAAAACACTGACACGTTTAGGTGCATGTGTGCCAATCTGAACATCACCTGCAACAGTTTCAATATGTCTAGGATGCTAATAGGAAGGTATATAGCTACCATGCTGCGAATCCCTAAAAACTAAAATGGACTGACACACATGGTGTGGATGTAAGGTCTCACATTGTGTCTCTGGGATGGGTGAGCAGCCAGAAGCAGCTCTCTGTGGACTCCCACAGCAACCCCAGCGACCCTTCAGGTTGAGTCCAAATATCCCCTTGTGGTAGTGGGTCAGCATTCGAGTCCCTTTGTCTCGTGACGCTAGAGTATGTGTGGAGAGAGGAGAGAGGGGGGGAGAGAGTGAGACAGCCATTATAATAACGTCTGGGATTATAAGTTGTGCATACCACCTATCCTGCCACTAGTTGGCACATAACCTACCTTTCCTGAAGGCTAAAAGCCACTCGTCTCTCTCTTCTGTTGTCTTTGTGCAGAAGTACATGGTTTCAGAATGATCTCCAACCTGGGCAGGTATAGCAATGGCAACACCGGCAATCAAACCCAATTGCTTTGAGGTTTGTTTCAACCCTCCCCGAGTAAAACACCCTCCTTTAGTTCCCTCCTAATAGCACTGTTTGTGTAGCTCCTCCCTATTGGCCCAGCACCTCCCAGCTATAGTAAAGACAGTGTGAGCCAGAGCTGGCCGCTTGCCAGAGTATACCCACACAAAAAAACACAAAAGACTTTTGAGTAACACGATAACACCTTCTCTAAAGGCCCTCCTTGTTCCTCTGTCGAGGGACGTGTTTACGGTGGCGGCCAGTGCAGAGGGAATGTTGCGAGTTTGGAAACTGCCGGGAAAAGCGAAAAGTTTCCAACACGGCAACTTGTGATAAACACAACTCAAGCCTTTCAGAGGAAAAGCAAGAGGTTGACAAACACGCACTCCGTTTCCCTTACACGGGCCTTCAGAGTTTTTGGTGGAAAAAGTGACAATTCGAATGGAATATTAAATTTTAACTTTTGAGTCTCCCCAAGAAAAACAAGGTTTTAGCATTATAACCAATCAGGAAAAAAATTGTCAACATGTTGACGACTACGTCAACATTTGCTGTTGACCTATACCTATTTCCCCCAACAATAGGAAAACCTTCCACATGTACGTATCTATACTTTGTAACACTATGTATGTCATACTCGATCATGCTGGCATCAAGGAGAGTAAAGCTAGAGGGTATATTTCTACCCTCCTACCTGCCTCATACCCAAATATTCCACCCAATCACCTGTAGCTCTACACAACACATGACCATAGGCCCATACGCCACAGCCAATGTTTTTCACACACGCAGGAGAGCGATATGGTAGGTGTGCAGGTGAATGTTGCACAATTCTCGACCACACAGAGACACGTAACTTTCACTGTGTGTGTGTGTGTGTGCGCACAATGGCTCCCTGAATCCAGCCACCGTGACAAGAATCTAGACTGCGATAACTTCTACTGCCTCGCTCACACTTTCGTTATGTACGTAGCACAGTTTGAGCACCGTTTCAATGTAGACGTGTATGTAGCATGAGAACGCGTGGGAGACCTACAACTGACCAACTATGAGGGAATGTATGGAGTCTGCAACATTCACTATATAGCTGTCACATTGTGATGTAGTATATACACGTATGAGAGCATGTGTCAACATTGACCGTATGAGAGCATATGTCAACATTGACCATGTAGTGATTACGGTATATAGTACAATACTATAGTGAAAATGCTGCAGGTGTGTGTAAAAATGTGGAGATGAAATCTGATAGTGCTTACACGAGCGTCTGCCCATGCAGCTACGTACTTACCTCCTCTACACAGTGGACGCGTGTGATCGAACGTGGGTTTACTAAAATCAATGCAAAATCAATTGCCTAACAAATGGCCTAATTGCCGTGAACATTTTAGTT
Organism: Geodia barretti; assembly: GCA_030341885.1. NCBI lineage: Eukaryota > Metazoa > Porifera > Demospongiae > Tetractinellida > Geodiidae > Geodia > Geodia barretti. The sequence goes on along the minus strand of CASHTH010001428.1, from coordinate 9,690 downwards.
ATTCAGCACCGTGCCGACATAAACTGAAAATGTTATTACATCATGCAGCTATGCAGGAACTAGTAAACAGAAGACTGATCATATTCATTGAACACATAGCATACGGGCACTGCAGATCTAAAAGGAGCATTGGTATAATTATGGCTTTTTACACAAAAGCTTTGATCTGTTACTCTAGCCTCCTTGACTGGCTAGCAGTGAATGTAGAGTTTACCTGTCCCCCACACCATGTGCTGTGCATGCATTTCCTTGCTACACATCACTGGAGTGAATGTTTACACTCTGAGCTATTCTCAGAGTTTAATCACGCCAGGCTGCGGGCTGGGGGCCATTGTATGAGCAGCTACACAACGTACGTAACAACTGATAAGATTGACTATCTTTCAAGAACACATAGTCAATCTAGAATGATGTGCACCTGTATGGCCTCGGGACTGATGACGAAAGAGAATGAATGAATGGTGGCCTGGAACTGAACGATCATTCAGTGACTATTGCAAGAGGTCTATATCCATTGTGAGCCATTGTATAGACAGAGAAACGGATGTAGCGTCTCTGGAACTATCCATCCATCCAACGACTAGTTCTAAACCTACATGTCAGCTTGCTGGAGGTATGTAAACAGGATCAGTTCCACATATACCACCAGGGCCGCACGGCCTAGAGTACGATGCATGCAGGTAGAGGTGGGGTGCAGCCTGCGGGAGACCACTCTGCTGTGCTACTGCCGCTCAGCAGATGGCTTCATGCTTACACGCACCCAGAAAAACACCACTTACCTCACACTTCAAGAGCTACCTGGCATACTTCTCACCCACCACTTCCTGCTGTGCAGGTGGACTCTCCTGCACCCAAACAGCCATTACACTGTACTACGTAGAGCAGTGAGGGTTTCAGAGCCCGTTCCATCCATTGTTTCCCACTTCAAACTCATTCTGTGTGCCCATCAAAACTGCAGAAAGCCTCACAATAGCTCTATATTATACCAAGTCCCAGCTATCGTCTCTATATCTGAGTGGCTCTTCACTATGGCGTGTAATCAGTGTCAAAAATAGTACGCACGCGCGGTCGATGAGGTCGGCCTACTTTACTGAGAGGTCGGTCTATTTTACTAGGAGGTCGGTCCGCTTTACTATTAGAGGTCGGTCTACTTTACTAAGAGGTCAGTCTACTTTACTATATAGGAGGTCGGTCTACCCGAGTCTCTACTTTACTAGAGTGACGGGCGGGCCCGCCCGCGAGAAAAAAAGCGTAGAGGTCGAGGACTGACGGCGAGTGTAGTGGCCCGGTGCCTGCGCCAACCACCACCGCTGCTCCCATTCTTACTCCATATTGGCGGACCTCCTAGTAAAATGTGGACCGACCTCCTACAAAAACGAATCGACCTTCAAGTGAAATAGACCGACCTCTTCGTGAAGTTGAGCGACCGCTACTAGTAAAGTAGATCGACCTCTTAGTAAAATGGACCGACCTCCTAGTAAAGTGGACCGACCTCCTAAAAAGTAGACCGACCTCTAATACTGAAGTACACCGACTTCTAATAGTAAAGCGGACCGACCTCTCAGCAAAGTAGACCGACCTCATCATCACCGCGCGTGCGTACTATTTTTGACACTGTTTACACGCCATACTTCACTACTGGTTATAAATTATTGTGTAGAGTATGAGAGAGAAGACTCTAGGTAAACACAAGGCATTGTAGATAGAGTGTCCCTCCTGTTTGTGTGTGTTGTGAAAATGACACAAGTGACTATAATGCTCGCAGATAAACAGAGAGGATAGCCGTGCCCCCACACCAAGGCTCCACACAGCATACGGCAAAAGCAGATGTGGTAGAGAGAATGTTATGGTTTTCAAATCACCGCCACCGAGGTCCAATTGCTTGTTTTACCAGGTTTCAGTTACACAATGGTGTACGCAAATATTCTTATCGTGTCTGCAACCACCCACACTGGGGGGATAGAAAAGGCTCATCAGTGCCTTTCAAACATAATATTTTACTGTTTGCTGCTTCGGATGCATTTTCATGATAGCACACTTAGCTATGCATAAAAGACTCCATTTCATTTGTCGGCTGGTGAGGGATAGTATTACCTGGAATGGATATAGGTGGGCGTAGTCCTTCCCAAAGATCTCACAGGGCATTGTTTCGACGACTCGAATCTGCTGCACAGCAAACTGCCCTTTGGGGTCACCCTGCACATAGATTGCAGTATCCAGAGTAAACATTTAGAGACAGAGAGATTTCTAGAACCCAGAATGCTACGTATGTATGTACGTATGTATGTATAGGTTATACTATCTGTCTTAGAGTTCTAAACTGTGAAAGTGCCACGAAAACCAGCCATCCCAAAATCTGCCAGAACTGGCCAGAGACTCACACTACAGAGCTACAGAATGCCGGGTTTACATGGGCACAGGAATAAGCCCTCATGCATGGCACTCTGGAGCTGCAGGTGCACCCAGAATTAGGTCACTATGCAGGGATATAAGTGGAAAATGACTCATTCATTATGTGCATCTGGATTGGAATTGCCACACACAGGCCCAGAACGTACAGACTACAATGCTGCCATGAATAAAGCCCCACGTGCTGCCTATACCCGACATTTATATTGGGAAACAGTGATTTGCAGGAACAGAAAGGGTTTCGTGTGTGCTTTAGGAAGCGTACTATGAGCAAAACGTGACTAGTCCAAGTACAACAGAGCGTGCTCATTTGTAGGTAGAATACCTCGGCAATACACAAGGGGAAACAATGTAAGTAAACAAATAAACACGCGTGCATGCATAAACAACTGCTGAATCACAAAGCACGATTTCGTAGCCACAAAAATGTCATTACACTCGTGCCCGCATTCACACATGTCGCACAACATATGCTTTCTGTTTGTACTTTAACTGACACCTATTGTTTTCCTTTCGGGCCCAAAAGTAAATTTAGGGCCATTTAGATCAAAACCAACGAGCTCACTGTTTGCTGTGAAGGAATAGGGGAAATTGCCAAGTGTCCTCATAAGAGGTAAAATTTCGCGGTCAATAACTCTGAGAAATTTGCTGCATGTGTACTAAATGCAGTATACAATTGCACATGTGGCCAGGGTGTGTGATACTGTTACTTAGGCTTCAATATTCAGCCATCAGCGAGTTTGGTAGCGCAGCTACAATGGTGAGCCTTTCTCACATCAAAAACAGTTCGGAGGCCAACTTCTCAAAAGACAGCCTAATAATTCAATATAGGCAGCACACAGCTAGAAGCTGCATACACTGTAAGAGAGCTTCAAGGTCCGGTAAAGTATTGCATAATGTTGGTGTGATCATGCAGGCAACGCCTTGGAGGACATGTATTGGTGTGCACACGCAACTACAACGAACATCATTGTAGAATGGGATGCGATGACATGCACGTTTCTAAACGCGGTGCAATGCACACACCGGTCGACAGCTTGTTTGCCAAGAATCGGTACTGGACGATAACACTAGCACAGCCATGCGTCGCTTGGAGCCGCCCGTAACGAGCAATTAGCAGCTCGTCAGCGCAGCACACCTGCACGCACAGCGCCCCCAGGCACTGATGCTCACACAGCGCCTATACAGGCACTGATGCTCACCCTTTTCTTGGGATGGGGGTCGAAGTAGTCCAGCGAGTGGCTCGTGAGGCGGCAGAACCTCTCCTGAAACTTGAGCTTCTTTTGGTTACTGTGCAGTCCTCTCTGCCTCTTGAACAACATGCCCTCCTTGTAGGTCCGCTGCGTGCCCAGCATTTTCAATGCTTTTTCCGGAACGTCTATCTCGGTCATGGTTATCCTTCTTCTTCTCTGGCGACGTATACTGCAGTTCTTCAAACTCTAGCACTGCCAGTGCCTTGCAACGGCTCCATATACTAACACCGGATGAAAGCTACAATTATGCGGATGTGTATATAATGTTTTTGCTCCAATATAAAAAAAGGTGGGGCTAGTAAAGTAGGCGTGGCTAACCTTCGACCGCCTCACACGTTTGTCGTACGTTGTGCTGTGGTGCTCCTCGTCTTCCCATTTCTCTTTTCTTGAGCAGGAAAAGCTCATCAGACTGCTGCTGCACCAGTCACTGTACGATAAGAGGGGGACAAGATGGCGGTCGACAGCGCCAGGTCGCTTCAGTACGAATACAAGGCGGTAAGTGAGATATGGTAGGCATTAATTAGAATATATCCACCGTGCGCGTTCAATGAGCGTTTGTCTTGTCGTGTATTCTTACGCGAGCACGTTGGACGAACGTCGTCGATCCTGCGTTTCCTTCACGTTTCATTTTGAGGCTTATAAACCCAAGTTATTGTGAATGAAGCCAATAAAGAATGGCATTACTGTGGGAAAGAGAGCATCAGTACGAATACAAGGCGGTAAGCCATGCATTAGTAGCATTAGCCAGATAGAAGGGACACACATAACTGCATGCAAGCAAGACCTTACCTACGTAACAGTTACGGCCTCAAAATATTCATTTTGTGGTTGTTCCCTCTCCTTCCCCAGACCTCCAACCTTGTGTTGCAAGCCGACAGGTCGCTGATCGACAAACGAGGGAGGGATGAGGCAACGGGCGAGGTTCAGACGCTGGTCGGGAAAATTGACGGGGACCAGGATGGGTGACCGCGCCGAGAGAACACGCCCACCTGTACCACAGGCAGACAAGCCAAAGAAGAAGTGAGTCAGCACGGACCAGAATTCCCGAGGGCGATTTGCCACCCACCACCAACCTAGAACCCACACTCATGGACTGGCTCTATTGCTGGGTGTGGGATTTCTCGCCCTTAACTCCAGTTTTCAGCCAAGTCCCATCTTTGATGGTGTGGCAGTAGTGAGAGAGGGGCAGAGGTTTGATCCTTGTTTCAAAGACTTGGCACTGGAGTCTATACACTATGTGGCGTTGAATTGTGTTTTCCAGCCCTGTCTACTGGTAGCTCGGTGGGTAGAGGGCTGTGTCTAATATGCAGAGTGTCAATTCCACTATATATAGGGCAACTCTTTATCTTTGGGTTTTTATGCAATTTTCTCGCATCGATCCGCCCTTTCTCTCCCCTCTCAGACCAAACTGACTATCAATCTTACTAGATATTTTGCCTAGTAGAATTAAGACATGTACATGTAGTAGCGAAACAACAGTGGTCGAGAACCGTTTATTTCACCGTCAATCCATCTCCTCCCCACACCGTGCCTCATTCTCCCAGGAAGTCTCGACGAACCAGTGAGCCGGCAGAGGACTACCCGGTCATAGCCAAAGGCTCCAGCCTCCTCTCGTCTGAGATGGAGGAGCTGAGCGGCGTCTACTACCGACCTCGGACCCGAGAGACGAAATCCACCTACGAAATCCTCCTCAGCTTCATCCAGAAGATGATTGGAGACCAGGTACAGCACACAGATCTTGCAGTATACTATCGGAGTCCGTGTTAAAGTTCCACCTTTGCCCAATCCTCATTTTGACAGACTCTCTCTCTGCTTTGACTTCAGCTTACTTTCCCAGTCTCTCATGTTTTGTGTGCCCTAAAATGGTTGTTGTGCACTTACAAAGATTAAGCTGACCTGTATTCGGTGAGAAATATGGTTTGCTGTCTGCGTTGTGCACTCCATAATAATATTATACTGACTGACCCCTGAAGCTGTTAGTTCACTTGTGTAACTCTGTGTCAGCCTCGTGATGTTCTGTGCGGAGCGGCAGACGAGGTCCTGGCCACGCTCAAGGCCGACCACATGAAGGAGAAGGAGAAGAAGAAGGAGATATCCTCGCTGCTAGGAGCTCTGGACGACGAGACGTTTGCCATGCTCTCCGGGCTCGGTCGACGCATCACTGACTACGGAACTGACAAAGGCGCCGCTATGGAGAGTGAGTGGCACTGCAGCATTTACATTGACTAATCACGACACCTGTAGTGGATCAGAGGAATGTGTACATATTAGTGAGGTGTTCTCGTCTATGGAGTTCAAAGAACCTTTCTTTGGGAAAGAAAAGGTTCAACTTCAGGGGTGTACTTGAGGTGTTTCACTGTATTCCCTACATGCCTTGGTACATACACATACATACAGTTGTGGGTATGTAGTGGTAGCTGGGTGTGGCGAAGGGTCGATGGGTGTTGGCAGGGGTCGTGGGAGGTGGGGTGGGGAGGATTACTCTGCCAGGTCGCGGAGAATGGAGTGAATGAGATGTAATTGTATCTGGCCACTTGGGACAGTGGAGGGAGCTGGAGCCTGTTAGAGGAATACCACTCACGCCCATGTTAGCTGCCCTTCATTATCACGACTCTCGGAAATACAGTTCTAGATGTGAGCCTGAAACGTCGTATTAACCCCAGCTATCAGTCCTTAGTCCTGACATGCAGTTGTGTCTTCATTTAAGATGTCTGACGTACTGTGTAATTGGTTTATGATCGGGTTGATGCTGTCTTATCTTTCCCCTTCTCCTCTTCCCCTCTGCAGCTGATGCCATAGATGAGAACTATGGAGTGGCGGTGGTGTTCCAGGAGGAGGAAGGAGAGGAGGGAGGAAGGACAGAGAACGTGGTGGCCACGGAGCAGGACCCAGCCGACGTGAGGACACACAAGGAGCGGGGAGGGAGGGAGGGGACAAGGGGAGGGAGGAATTATGGTTGCAGTCATCGTAAGCTTGTAAACATGTGTTGCTTGTGCTTTCTCACTGGTTCACGCAGTTGGTAAATGAGTTCATGGTTTATATACAGATGTTAGCATAACAGCATCAGTTTCAATACGACATTCCTTGGTGTAAACCTCTGATCAACAAGCTGCTTTCACACACTGACAAATTCGCAATACTGCAGTCTGTACATGTACTAGAACAGTATTTTTTAATAGTTCAGAGCAAGCTGGTATATATGTGTATTCTTAATATATGTACATACATCTCCATGCACACCACCTATAAAGTTAATATGTGTGTACATCGCTCTATACAGTTGTGTTTCTCTGTGAGCAGGATGAGGAGGAAGGGATGGAGGCAGAGTTCGAGGGGGTCATTCACGGAGTGATTGACTCCGAGAGGGCCGGGGCGGAGAAAGCCAAGGAGAAACTGGAGCCACGGAGTGTGGACGCCTATTGGCTGCAGAGAGAGCTAAACAAGTTCTTCAAAGACCCCATTGTGAGTCTAGTGGATATAAATGCTCTCTATTATACCACTGTACCAGTGGGCCGTGGTGACTGATGGTAACAGCACTTTTAGTGTTGGCTATCTGGCTCAGACATGTATGTATGTATGTATGTAATTGCTGCAACACTAGAGGAAACATACTACAACGCCGTGCGAACTTTATTAACCAAAAATTGTAATCCCTTCTTGAGCAATGTCACAAAACAGAAAGAATACGGAGTGAAAACCCCATTTGCCAGCTGTTGGCCTTGGGACGCACAGAGTGACAGGTGTGATAGTAAAACCCTCTCCCCCTCTCTTCTTACCCTCAATGTCCCTCTCCCTCCCTCTCTATGTTCCAGGGAGTTGAAGAAGGCCGGACGAAGTCCTAGAGATTCTCAGGGAGCCGGCGACATCAGAGGATGCGAGACCAAGATGTCCTCCTCCTCGGCACGACCAGTTTCAGTTCATCAATGGTAGCGAGAGTTAGTGGTGTAGGGCACGACACCTTCTTAAGGGTGAGATGCGACCACACAGGGGCCGGGTTGGTTTTTTTCGGTTTTGTACGTTGTGTAGAGCGGGGCTATATTACAATGCTTGTTTAAACATTACATGAGGTCCGAGGCAAGGGGCCCAGTAAGCGTTTATAATTAATAGAATGGGGGGTAATCAAGAAAGAAGAGGAGCTGCCTTTGGTGGGGGAATCGAGCCTCACGAAAACTCTGCAGTCTAGACAGGGCACTCTACCACTGAGCTAGTACACTAGGGCAGCTGCAGGAAGGGTCATATCTACAACACTAGAACAAGACAAAGGAAAACCTCAAGCAAACTACAAAACTGTGCCTTGATGGCCCGGCTAAATCTTACAGCGTGTTTCTACTGCGCGTGGTTGTGTCGGTGTAGGTGCTGTCAAAGAAAAGGTGACTGTTGCTCTATGCCACTCTGTGGCAAGGCAGAGACGATGCCGACAGGGAGAGGATCGAGGAGGAGTGAGTGCACAGACCCCCGAGAAAAAGGCCTTCCTCAACGGTAGCATTCACCTAGAGATGGTTAAATCAAAGGAACACTGCATGTGGCACCAAATATATAGTGCGGTGGTTTTCGGCAACACTGTATATAAGATCCACTCCGCATGTATTATTATATAAAGTGTCCATTGCCACATTCCGATGACAGAGTTAAAATGACTTTAAAGGCTGAACAGAAGAGGTGGCTCCGCCTTCCTCAGAAAATATCCTTTCATTTATTATAATTCTTGTCTCTCCCTATCTTCTCTTGCTCTCTCTCTCTCTTTTCCTCAACACAGGCCTGTAATGGTGGAGTCAGAGGACATTGTTCAGGGGAGAGAGCCCGGAAAGCGATGTCGCGAAAATCTCGGAAGGAGTCAGACCTCGACGCCGAGAATGCGAATCCAGGAGGAAGAACGGTGAGTGTGAAAGATTATTTGCTATCGATAATATCCATGAGGGATATTCATGAGTCTCATTTACTGGGACAACTTGTCGCGGGACGTCTTTTACACTGTGTCCTTGCAGCTGGGGTCGAGGAAGGTGTTGGACATGGAGGACCTGGTGTTCACGGACGGGGAGTACTTCATGGCCAAAGAGAGCCAGCTCCCGGGGAGGATCCTTCCGGACAGACAGAAGGGCTACGAAGGGGTCCACGTCCCCGCACTCAAACTAAACCGTTTGACGGGAAAGAGGTTTGCCCTCCATAGATACGCTCACGCCCTTCTATACATAGCCGGTGATCAGTGAAGTGTAACTCGAAAACGAGCCTATATTATGATATAAGGGAACTGGGGTGGGGTTAGAGTGATGATGGACACACGGATGTATTTAGTCCATAATTGTACGATATTCTTCCTTTAAAAATTGCTGCAGAATAATTATGGTGTACAAGTGTTTGTCTCTCTCTCAGTAACTGAAGGCGATTGTGGAGTGCCAATAGTGGGGGGCAGGCAGCGTTCAGCAAATACCGCTCAATCAACAGGTACAGACCAGAATCAAGAGACGGTGCCCCTCCACTCGGACGAAACATCCTTCTCTGGTGCCCCCACTGTATGTTCTCTCTCTCTCCTACAACACGAGGATACCGTGTGACCTAGTGTACTAGAGTGGTAATGCATGCATACTATTAGAGCTAGTGCATAGACGTACCGGTTGTGTTTTGGCTTGTGACTGCAACTGTAGCGCTTGGTCAAACAGAGATAGAGCAATCAGACAGCAGAAGGGGTTGCAATTGGTTACAGGCTATCTATAAAACCGTTCTATAGATAGGTATCGGTGTCCATAAATAGGGGGGATGGGGAAAAAGCTGAGCAAGTGTCTTAACCGTCGTCAACGTTTTGTGTCCCGGGTGTGGAGAGCCAACTGTAGCTCTCCTCTGCTATGAGAGAGCTCCAACCACCTGCCGCACCCCCCACCTTCCTCCCCTTGCTTTCCTTTTGTTCATACCTGGATCAGTTCACCACTACCCTCTTGTACCCAACAACTGAACCCCGAGACAATGTCCATCTGGAGGGCGTTCCCAACGGTAATCCTAATCGTCCCATGAGGTCCCTCGTACAGGAGATGGG